>JAMLFT010010816.1:0-11562 GCA_026544285.1 Pachyrhizus erosus
GAATAAAATTTTGGAATTTAAGCACAAAGAAAAGAATAAAATAAAATATACATATATATTTAATTATGTACAATAAATTTAGTATAAGACACAAATATAATATTAGTGTGAGGCAGACTAAGTTTATGTGGGAGGAAAAAACAAAGGGGAAGGGCTTGGGGGGAGATGAGAGGCACGCTACCAGCAGAGCCACCAGATTGATGATGAAAAATTGGGGCAAAAAGTGTTACACATGTAATTCGCAAAAGAAAAGAAGAAAGTAAAAGGAGAAAGGCAGAAAACATGTGGAAGACAGACTCGAACCTAAGTCTTTAGAGGCTCAAAACGTACTGACCAATTTGGTTGGGAATCCACATGAGTTAGAAGGTGCGCGTGTTAAATATAACCTACACTTCAAAAATTCACTAAATAAAACATGCAAAATGCAAAATGGGTTGGCTAGGATTCAAAGAGGGGACTTGACGCCTAGGCTCAACATCTTAACCGCTAAGCCTGCTCGCGTTCGGTGACACTATTAACACTTTTAATTTTATTTATTATATACTAAAAACCTTAAACTACTAACTCCCGGAGGGCTTACACGAGCGTATCATTAATGATCCAATTTACAATTTTTGGTTGATGATCAGAAGTACATATCCTACCTGACACTCGATCCAAGATACTCTCAACCAGATCTTGGTAATGTTCCACTTTGTTGGGGACGCCAAGCCTATTTTGTGACACCCTCTTTTCTTTTAGCAGTTCATAACTTGGCATCTTATTTACCCCCGAGGTCTCACTAGAGCTTGTGTACATTTCTCAAGTACCTTCTTTGGTCAACCATTGCATTCTTCATTCTTAATTCTCACTCGTTTAAGGTTTTCAATTCTATCTACCTCCCTTATTTCATTTTTCATCTCCGTTATTCATTTTATCTTGGTACTGGTGATAAGTTCACATATTTGTGGATGACATTTATCTTTATATCTCAATCATTCTAGACTGTGTCTTTTTTATTTGAGTATTTCTCAAGTCATCATCTACCCTAGGGTTATCTTAGAGTTTACTATCTCAAATGAACATTTATCAAGAATAATTACCTTCCACTGATAGTGGAGGTATGAAATCAATTTACATCATAAATCCAATTCACTTAAAAGCATAACTAATAATCACAACAACCAACAATATACATTATATTCAAATAACATAATAGGGCAAAATGGTCATTTCACATTTCTCTTTCCACAATTTATTTTCAGCTTTATATTTATGTCAAAGAAGCAAATATAGGAGGTTTTGAACCTCTATTAGTCTCAGTTTGAAAAATTTTACTAAAAAGGGGTATGTTCAGAAAATTTCTTAAAGGTATTTTGGTCATTTTGTAAAAATTTGTTCTTTTTTGGATTTCTCTTTCACATTCAAATTATAATTTATTATGTAGGTTTTTAGTATTTTAAACTATTTTTCCCTAAATTTTAGGAGATCCAAATAGTGGTAAAAATTTATTTTATAATATAGGGGTATTTCGGTTATTTTCACAAAAATTTTGTCCTTTAAGGACTTTTCTTCACATTTTCAGCCTTTAAATTTTAATGATATTTCCCGATAATGATAAAAAGCATTTAGATCATTTTTCCTAAAATTGGAATAACCAAACAATGGTAAAAATTTTGTTTTTATAACTTAGGGGTATTTTGGTCATTTTCAAATAAAAAATTATTTCAAAGGATTTTAAATTTTAAAAAAGGCAAGAATAATCTAAGCTTATACCTAAAGAAATTTTGACAGAGTTTTGCCCTAGTTTGTTGACTAGAAAGGGTCAAAATTTCAAATGTTCTCACTTAAGTTCATTTTGGTAATTTTAGAAAATTTAAGTTAATTTTACTCAAACCTTTTAAAAAAAGTTCTTTAATATTATACACAGAATTAGAGCTATCTTATATTCTTGTTTCAAAACTTGGATGAATAAAAATGGTAGAGAAAATTAAAAAAATAAAATAAAATAGGGGTATTTTGGTAATTTTTTTCATTGAAGGGCAAAATGGTCATTTGGCTTTTTTATTCATCTTCTTTCTCACTCCATCTCTAGTTTTGGTTCGAATTTGGTTTAATTTTCCCCCATTCTTGTTCCTTTTCATTCCTAGGTTCATGGTTTTCTAAGTAGAACCTATGGATGTCAATTTGCTAATTAAATTCATGCTCTTTCTTTGAGAATTTTCAGAATTTTGAAATAGAACGTTGAGCCCCCGTCCTGATTTGAATTTCAAATTCCTTATACGATTTGGGGTAATCCACTACCGAAAATCACTCTAATAACATTTATAAAAAATATAAAGCAACTAATTTCATCAAGATTTGTATACAAACATGAAATTGGATTGCTGCTACTTAGAATTCTGAAGCTTTCTATTTCAATTCATACTTGGATAATTCGATTATCCCAAAGTGTCAAATTTTCAAAAAATAAAATTGAAGTAATTTAAAACGATTCTACAAATCAAATTTGAAGAAAAGCTGGTTCCTCCTACCTGGAATGAAGTTTTTCGGCGAGTGCTTCAAGCTGTATGGCGAAGCTCCGACATCTAAGCGATTTCGTGATTCTTTGAATGATTCTTTGAATTTCTTCAACAAAATCAAGGTATGGATAATTTTGAAGCTAACTGGATTGATTTGGAGTGACAAGAATAAGGGAATGAGGAGAATTTTGAAGATGAAGTTCACAGTTTTCGTATTTGATTTTGAATTTGATGGGGTTTTTATAAACCTCCGTAGCTCCTGTTCTTCGCGTTTAAAGATGCGTAGAGTATGGGCGAGTTGTCTGATGCAAGAATAGGGTGGTGGCAGCGCAAGAGGGAGGTGCTCAAGGTTGAAGTTGAGTGAGCAACTTCAATGGCGGCAACATGTTTTCAACGTTAGCTTAAGTATAGTTTATTTCGTAAAAATAATAACGATGAGCCTAGCGGTCAAATGACAACTCCTGCATCTAATCACCACTTTCGACCATCACATGTCGCTCTTCGAATCCGTCACACCCTATTTTTGCATTTCACTTTTTATTTCTTTTCATTTATCCAACGTTTTCTCCTTTTATTCTAGTTGGGTCGAATTCTAGCATCCAGAATGGGTAGCTCAGTTGGTCTTGGTGCACGCTTCCTTTCTCTTATTTCTAGGACTAGGGATCGAGTCTTGTTCATCCCTTCTTATCTTTCTTCCTTCTTTTTCTCTTCTTTTATTTTCTTTTTTCTCTATTTTTTATTTTCTTTTCTATTTTTAATTTTATCTAGAAATATTTATTTAATCATTTTTAATTCCTAAATTTATTTTTAACTTTTAAAAAAATTCTATTCTGATTTTATTCTAACTCTCCTCATTTTTATTCTTCCTTTTCCTTATTTTTATGTTATTCAAATATTATAAATTTAATTTCTATTTGGAAGTTAATTTACATTTCTATCTTTTAAGTTTATTTTAATTTTAAATTTTGACTAACTAAAATTTTTCTTTTCTCTTGCTCGCTTTCTTCTTATCTTTCCTTTGAAAAATATTATTCATTTAAAAGAACAGTATTTTTCTTCATAGCAAATAAAATTCTAATGTTTTAGGAATATTCTATATTGGAAAGGAGAAGGAGCAAAATTTTGTATTTAATTCTATAATTTCATTAATTAAAAATTAGGACGTTACAATACGTCCCTATAGGAACTCTAAGGAATGCATAACCTTTTGCCTTCTAAAAAGGAAGTCATCTTGTTGACTCATGTCGACTTGTAAGCTTATATAGGCAATAAGCAAGCTAATCACGAGCCAACTAGGAGCTACATGTGGCGATTTGGGGTAACAAGAAGCATAAGGCCCAAACCAAGCATATACAAGTCCAATTCGTAAATGCTAAGGGGCCCAAATACAAGCCCAAACTCAAATAACCCTCACAAAAGATCTTAAACTACTTGGACCAAAATATAAGGCCTAAAACATGGGTCCTAAACTATAGATGACTAAATTGGGCTTATGGCCCAAGGATAGCCCAATATCTAGCTCATGAAGCTTGGACTCACAAAAATCCAGCAAGAGTCCAATCTTCTCTTAACCCCTTTTCTTCCTTGACCTCGTAAAAGGACCTTGAATGCTCCAATCCCCATCTTTAGAAGCTAGGTTCCTATCATATCGCTATATGAGACTATGCTTGATGGGACTCCATGCAATCTGACTATTTGTTTGATATACAGTTGTGTTAGCCTCTCTAGTGAGTAACAGATGTTAATGGGTAAGAAGTTGGTAGATTTAGTCAATATATCTACAATTACCCAAATGGCATCATGTCCGGTTTTTGTCCTTGGCAATCTCGTCACGAAATCCATGGAAACATTGTCCTATTTCCATTCTGGAATGTTCAAGGTTGTAGCTATCTAGAGGGCTTCTGATGTTCAACTCTTGCCTTTTGACATTTTAGACAAGCTACTATGGACCTAGTTACATCTCTCTTGAGTCTTTGCCACCAAAAATTCTTCTTTAAGTCTTAATACATCTTTGCAGTGTCGGGGTGGAAACTAAGCTTGCTTTTATGTGCCTTTTATAGGATCATCCTCCTCATTTCCTTATCATAAGGAATGTAGATCCTCTTGTTGACTCTTATTACTTTGTCAACGCCTAGCTAGAATTTCCTTGCTTTCTTTTCGCTTACTAAGCTTAACCTTTCTTGTAGGAATTAGTCCTCTTATTGTCCCATTTTAACTTGTTCTAAAAACTTATTGGTAACTTTCAAGCTTCCCAAGTATAAAATCTTAAAGCGTACCTCCACTACTAGGTTGAGGTTCCTAAAATCCTCAATTAGTTGTAGTTCTTCTACCATCATTGTTGGCATATGCAATGATTTATTGCTCAGAGCATCTGCTACCACATTTGCATATCCAAGATGGTATCATAGTTCAAAATCATAATCCTTTAGAAACTTCATCCATCTCCTCTACCTCATATTCAACATTTTTTTTGTCAAACAAGTACTATAGACTTTTGTGGTTGTTGAATACCTTAAACCTTGATCCATAAAGATAGTGCCTCCAGATCTTTAAAGCAAAAACTACAATGGCTAATTCCAAATCATTTGTTAAAGCATAAGTGGCAACTCTTCTCTCCTGCATCAACACCCATCCCAAGCCTTAGCACGAGGCATCATAATACACATCAAACTTCTTCTCAAGATTTGGAAAAATCAAGATTGGTGTGGTGGTCAATCTCTTCTTCAATTCATGAAAATTGTTCTCGCATGTCTCATCCCAAATGAAGGCTTAACCTTTTCTTGTTAGCTTAATCAGAGGTAAAGCTAACTTAGAAATTCCTTCAATGAATTTCCTATAATAGCCTGCTAAGCCTAAGAAGTTTCTAATCTCTATGATAGTTGTCAAAGAATTCCACTACATAATGGCCTCAACTTTTGATGGATCCATAACAGTCCCTTCCTTACACACCACGTGTCCTAGGAAACTCACTTCTTCTAGCCAAAACTTACACATAGAGAGTTTTGCATATAAATGTCGCTCCTTCAATATTTGCAACATGATCCTTAGATGCTCGACATGCTTCTCTTAAGTATTAGAATAAATCAAGATGTCATTAATGAAAATCACCACAAATTGATTCAAGTATTCATGGAAGGTCCAGTTCATGTAGTCCATGAAGATAGCAGGGGCGTTCATCACTTCAAAAGGCATCACTAGGTATTCATAATGTCCACAACGCATTTGAAAATCCATCTTTGGTATTTCTTCCTTCTTCACTCTAATCTAGTTGTATCTCGATCACAGATCAATCTTGGAGAATACTTGTGTTGCCTTTAAGTGATCCATGCAATCGTTAATATTGGGAAGCAGATACTTATTCTTGATAGTGACCTTGTTCAACTGGCAATAGTCTATTCACAATTGCATGCCTCCATCCTTCTTTTTTACCAATAACACTAGTGCTCCACATAATGATACACTTGGTCTGATGAATTTCTTGTCCAATAGTTCCTCCAACTAGTTTTTCACTTTTGTCAACTCCTTTGGAGACATCCTATACAGAGCTACAAAAATTGGACTAGAAGCTAGTATGAGATCTATGGTGAACTCCACTTCTCTCTCAGGTGGCAACTCCGTTACATCATCAAGGAACACTTTAAACAACTCGCGTATCACTAGAATATAATCGATATCTAAATTCACCTATACTTTTGTTGAGAATAGAATCGTGTAGATTTGAAAGTTCTCCTCCATCTCTCATTCGGACACGACTGAACTTAATCTTGAAAACTCACAAGCATTTTGATTAGTATTTCCAAACATTTTAGTTTTATGGTGACAGTCTAGGACGACATGGTTTGAAGACAACTAGTCCATCCCCAAAACAATATCTAAGTTAGACAAAGGAAGGCAAATTAGGTTTATCAAAAAGCTTTGGTTCTCTATGGTTACAAGGCAATTTAAATAAGCTTGGTTAGTAATTACTACTCTATCCGTAGGGGTACTGACAAATAGTTCATAAGATAAGGAAGTTATAGGTAAAGATAAACATTTAGGACAAGCATGTGATATAAATGAATGTGTTGTACCTGAATCATATAATACATCTAAGAGTTTACTGCTTATGATGAACTTACCTCGAATGAGATCATTGGATAAAGCAGCTTGAGACCCACTTATAGAAAAAAGCTTCTTGGTCACTCTAGATTTCTCGATGGTCTAACTCGGTATGCCCTTTGTGAATTTTCTACTGTTGGTTACTACCTTCTTTGGTGCCCAACAATCTCTAGCTATATGTCCTGTCTTGCCATAGTTGTGGCAGGTGATAGGCTTTTGTGGGCATTCTCTCAAGAAGTGGGGCTCACCACACTTCAAGCATCTGACTGGAGTGTTGGCCTCAGAGTGTTGAGCTGCTAATAAGGAACTCCCCATTGATTGACTCCTCTACGTTGGTCTAGCTCCATGTTGTGGCCATTTGTGATATGTCTTCTTTTGCTGCTAGTGGCTGAAAGTCTTCCTAGGATGTCTTTGTGGACCTCCTGCTCTCCATTGGGCTTGTCTTGCCCAAGTATCATCCTCGTAGATCTGACATTGACTAACTAAAGTAGGAAAGTCAATGATCTAAGGTATCCTACAACTTGTTTGATGTTGGCCTGAAACCCATTCTTAAATTATAAGCAGATTACCTATCCATCTTATACTATGAAATACGACCAAAACTTTAATAGCTCTTCAAATTTCACTGCACATTCTCCCACCGTCATACCCCCTGCTTCAACTCCAAAAACCCCTAGCCTTTCTCTATCGAAAGTCAGCTAGAAAATACTTGTCCAAGAACTTTTTGTTTGAATGCCTCCCAAGGTATGACATCATCGATTCTTAGGAGGGTGGGTTTGGCTATGCACCACCAATTCTCCGCCTCACCAACAAACATAAAGGTGGCGAAGTTCACCTTATGCTCCTCTAAGGATGACATGGCAGTGAAAATCTTTTCAATCTCAGATATCCAGTCTTTGGCTTCCTTAAGATCAAAGAAACCATTGAATCTTGGCGAATCATTTCTTTTTAATATCAAATATCCAGGACCTATGTCATGCGCTCAAGCAACCTTTGTGTAGTGGTGCTAGCTGGTCCTCAAAATAGAAAACAAACATTCTTGGCAACCAATTTTCACCCAACAGTGTTGTCTATTACGTATAGAGTTGGATTCAAACAAGTCGTTCATGTGATTATCACTTGTAATCAACATGTCATCAAACAATCTATCCTACACTATTGCCCAAGTAGTACAAGATTCAAAAAATTTCACACATCACACACCTAGTTAGGTTCATACCATAGGCTTGGTAGGACAAATTACTCTAATACCAACTAAATGTAACACCCTTTTTATTATCTCAAATTAAGTTCAAAATAAAGTCTTGAGAAATTCATAATAATAAAAAGATTTTTTCTTTTGAATGGAAAACTAAATAAACTATTACCTTAGGTGTATAATTTTAGACATCCAATCAAATACAAAAATATCTAAATTACAAATCATAATTTTTTTCTATATTACATTCCATCATAACGAGTTCATAAAAACTTTAAGTGCTCAAAATAACATGCATTAAGCCACAAAACAATCCCAAATAATCTTTGAGGTCCAAATTATTGCACAGTGGATATCCGTTGCCTCTTCCTTGGCTCGAAGTCATCTTTGATAATGAGAACTCGTTCCCATCACCCTACTAGGAGCTGCATCCAACACCTAAAGGTCGATAGGCTCGCTTATACCACCATCATTTGAAAAGTGGGGGTTGTAGGAGTGAGTCATCCATTCTCAAGCATACACAAACATGAAATGATATACATATATAATATATATTATTATTTTCTTTCTACTTTCATCTAACATCTCATTCTCCTGTATACGTTTTTATATTTATTTATTGATCATTTATAGTTAAAGTTTTTCTTAGATTTTTGTAATTAGGCTATTATTTATTTTTTAATCAATTTATCAATAAGTTTTCATCATTTTAGTAAGTATAAAAATAACAAATAATTTCCTAAAATATTTTAATTTAAACTCTACGCACATGACATCAACATTATTTTTAAGGATAAATATAATTACTATCAAAGATCAATTCTCTATTATTTGTTTTCATTATATGTTATTTTTTCTTATTTTAAATAATAATATCTTCGTTATTTTATTTCATTTTGTTTTTATTTTTAACAAGACGTTACATCAGTTAAAATTTATCGTTCGCTACATAATGTCATCAAATGCATTAGAATTCTGTACATAGTGTTCATACTAAGAGAGAAGATAGAGAAACTAATTTTCACTCAAGAACATAGCAATCACAACAAAATCACATTTACAAATTTGTTAACCAGTTGATCAGATGAAAATTTTGACAATAGGTTCATAACATTTAGTTCTTTATTCTAAACGGTTTAATTGTTAATTTGAGGTTTAAGTTGTGAAATATTTTATTCGCATAGTAGCTTTTTTCTTTGAAAATTTTCATTTTCTTGATTCTCTATTTGTAATCTTTTTTACCTTGTTGTTCGTCTTGTTGTTAACACTTTTTTGTACACTTGATTGAGACTCTTTTTACCCTAGTTGATCACAATGCAACTATTTTTTTGGTAAAGACGATGTGTGGTTTTTTCCTTTATTTTGAGAGTGATTTTCTACGTTAAAAATCTTTAGTGTTCCTTACGTGATTGTGGTTATTTGTTATTACTATTTATTTGTTATTGCTCTTCACTAATTCTTGCAAGTTGAGAGGGGATCTATTACAACTGGATTTACTCTATAATTGAGTTCCTTATTTTTACTATGTTATTGTCCCATCATCACTCTGCATGTTAAGGTTCATGTAAATTAGAATATGATAACTTCAATGTTAACCATGGGAAAATTATAATTTTTAATATTAAATTTTTTTGTAAATTTGTTAAATTTTAAATTATATAATATTAGAGTAGCAATATCATGTATCACATGTTACTTTAGTAATATGATTAAACACTTCATCTAAAATGGTTCAAAAATAACATTATATAAATGAAAAATATAAAATCTTTTGATTGGGCAATAAAAACATAAAATAGTCTTCCACTCTTATTTTATAATGGTTGAAGATTAAAATTCAACAAATTAGAATCAAATAGTATATTATATAATATTAAAATAAAATTGAATCTCAAAAGGTGTGAAAATAAATGAACCTTGATTAATAAAAGAAAAATAAATAACATAAAATGTAAAATAAATCAAAATGAATACATTATTCCTTTTCTTATTTCAACATTCTTATGATTCCCAAACAAAAAGAAACTAATCATTCACATATATTACTATTTGTTCAAATGCATTAGGGGTGATTCTTTTGCAAATAGATACTGATAAACATTGCATGTGATGTGGTTTTTAGATAAGGTTTCATGTTTACTATATAATGTCATCAAACGCGTTAGGATTTTGTACATAATATTCATACAATATGACTTGTGATGTGCTTTGTGTTGGATATTAGACTCCCTTCTTATATGGAGCAAAGCCCATAATTGAAAACTCCATTAGGTTTCTCACTTGTTTAAGGGAAGAGTGATTTTATAAAAGATAAGAGAGGTAGTTAGGTCTCAAATAAGAAGGAACATGATAGCTTGAGAGAGAAGAAGAGAGAAATTAATTTTCACTCACACAAAGAACGATCACAATAAAATTATAACTAGAAATTCGTTCACTGTTGGATTGAGCTAAAACTTTGACAACAAGTTTGTAACATCTAGTTCTTCATTTTGAACTATTAGATTGTTAGACGAAAAATGAGATATTTTGTTTGAACAATAAGTTTGTTCTTTAAGGTTTTTCATCTTAATGGTTCTATATTTGTAATCATTATGACCTTATTTTTTCAATTATTAGCACTCTTCTATGCACTTGATTAAGACACTTTTTGTCCTAGTTGATAATAGTTGATTATCACTTTGTGTGTTAGAGTTTATGTAAATCAAAATATAATAACTCCAATGTTAACCGTGTGAAAACTATAATTTTTAAACTTAATAATATATTGTATATTTGTTAAATTTTACATTATTCCAAAATTGCATTTCTTATTTTGAATATGATATTAAAGAAGTCATATCATGTGTCAAATATTACCTTAATAATATGATCAAACGCATAATCTAAAATAGTTGCAAAATAACATTACATAAATAAAAAGAAACATAAAACCTTTTGACTAGACAATAAGAATATAAAATAGTCTACCACCCTTATTTCATAATGTTTGAAGATTAAAATTTAACAAATTAGACTTATATTATAATATTAAAATAAACTTAATCTCAAAAGGTGTAATTATAAGTGATGCTTGTCAAATAAAATGAAAAATTAATAGAATAAAATATAAAATAAATCGAAATGAATACATTATTCCTTTTATTATTTTAACATTTATATGAATCCTAATAAAAAAGAAACTAATCATTCATATTGATTGTTGTGTAGCCAAATGTTTTAGGGTTTATTGTTAAGCAAATAGGTACCAATAAACATGACATATGATTAGCTTCTCAGTTAAGGTTTAGAGTGTACTACATAATGTCATCAAATGCATTAGGATTTTGTACATACTATTCACATAGGATAACTTGTGATGTGCTTTGTGTTGGGTGTTGGACTTTCTTCCTATGGATTAAAGCCCAAAATTGAGAAGTCTACTAGGTCTATCACTTATTTAAGCAGAGAAGAATTTTAAAAAATTTAATAGAGGCAATTTGGTCTTAAACAAGAAGGAACATGAACAACCTAAGAGAGAAGAAGAGACATGAATTTTCCCTCACACATAGAGCAGTCAGCATAAAATTGTAATTACAGATTCATTCAATGTTGGATTGGACTTAAATTTTGAGAACAAGTTTGTAACATTAGTTATTAATTCTAAACTGTTGGATTATTAAAAAGAGGCCTAAGTTGTTACGTAACATCATATTTCTCTAGTTAATAAAAATATTATTATTTCATAAATAAATAAAGTTGTTAGCTTAAGAATAGGAAATTATTTAC
>JAMLFT010010817.1:0-11561 GCA_026544285.1 Pachyrhizus erosus
ATATAAAAATAAGTAAATTGTATAAATAATAAAAGCATAATTTTAGTCTGTTTAGATAACAGACATAATTGACTCTATTCTACAAAATCATATTAAAATTATGAAAAAGTAAAAGTAACTATTTTGAAAATTAATTAATTTTTCTCATGTGAGTCTATTCCAAACATATTGTGTATAACATAAAAGAAGCTTAAATTTTTCAACATAACTAAAAATTATCTCATAAAAGATTATCAATTTTATAACACTTAAATATGATTATTATATCACATTTTAACAATTTTAATTTCATAATTATTTCATACAGTAGTCAAGAAAGAATAGTCTCTAAATTCAGTTCATTGAAAAAAAAAAAAAAAGTTCAACAAGAATGTCATTTCCTTCAAATGAATCTAATAAATCTTTCCTATATCCTATATTTTATTGTCACTCTCATTATAATTTTTTGTCAAGTCTTTGGGTACCCAATCGATACTTATTTGATTAGTATCCATATTTTTTTCATAGAAATTAAACTCAAATATAAGAAGATTTGCAAAATCTCAAGTACAACAAAAGATCTAGATCATTTGGTTGAACTTAAATCCCGTTATCCAAATAGTACACATATGTACTCAAATTAATTATCAAATTTATTTCTTAAAAAGTGATTTTATATACTCATGAATACTCAATACATATTAAATACATGCATGTTAAAAATGTGTACAACATGACTTCAAGAATACATTTGCTCTAGATGCTTATAATTTTTAAAGAGGAGATATTCTTGGATAAACACAAATCTAACACGTCATTTTTACACATAATAAAACATTAACAAGTGATAAAATATAAAACAAAATATCCATCATTTTATTAGATTTAATTTAATTTATTTTAATAAATATATGATATAATTAATTTTTTTAATTGATATCTTTATCATATTTAGTTCTTGATCTTATCTAAGATATAATGCAACTTAATTTTAATATTTTTATGTGTAAATATTTACTTTAATAAAAAATTATATGACTTCAAAATTAAAAAAAATTATTGTTAAAATAAATAACTGCAAAATATGTAATTTGTGTTTTGTATTTTGTAAAATAAAATTTGTTAAGAAAATACATATATCATTTTTATTAGACATTTATTTCTTAAATAAATTTCAAAATTTATAAAAACTAAAAAATTTTCTCAACTTATAAATATTTGAAAAGATAATTTCGTAGAAAATTTTTCCGCTAAAACACATTAGTTTAAAATATAAATATGGCCTATATTTAAATATTAAAATATTTATTGTTATTTAATATTTATTTTAAATAATACAAATCAACTTTTTCTCTATCAAATATTGGATCATCTCAAATTAACTTAATTTCAAGAAGTGTTTTTAATTTTTTTTTTGCCCTACCATAAATATTCTCAAATTAACTAAATCATAAACTAATATTGCCCGCAATAATGTGATTGTTGCTAACCCAAAAGGTTTTTGCACATGGGGGAAATTGACACATGGGATTCTCTACTACATAGATGATCCCCATAACATGTGAGTGCAGGGTGTCTATGAAGGGTTAAAAAATATATTAGAAAGGAAGATTGAATAATGTGTATGTGATTTTTGTAAGTTTTTCATAAATTCTTTAAAAAGATTTGTATAAAATGAATGGAAAACGATATTTACAATTACAGACGTATAAACTATGAAGGATAAACACAACACTAAAAATCTTTTTATATTAGTTTGCTTCAATTTTTGAGTTATGTTTAGTTCTTCCTTAACATAAGGGGTTCCACTAAACAAAAAACTTGTTTACAACACAAGTAATAAATCCACCACTCTTAGTTATACACAAGTAGTCTCTAAGCCACTTCTAGCTTTCCAACCTAAGTATTCTTTAACCGTCACATTTGGCTATAACACTTAGTTTCCTAATTAAGTTATCCCAAGTATTCTTTTTTTACACTAAGTCACCTTGATTTTCTCAAATCTTTACATGATACAAAATAACTCACAAAGTAAGGATATGAAAGTTCTAGCACAAGATTGCAATTTAGTAGAGTTAAGGATATAAAATAATTACAAAGCAAAATCTCAATACGAGATGTAAGAGATTGGATGTATAAAGCATTTTTAAGATAGAGTATGACCAAAGTTTCTTTTTTTTTTTCCAACTTTTCTTTTTCATACATTATCGTCTTTATATAGGCTTGAAGAGAAATGTTTGTTTTGACACAATGTTCTTCTTCCTTCTTCTTGTTTTGATGTGCATTAAATACATGACTCTATTTCACGTCCTCTTACTGAAGAGTTCAGTTTCTATAAGATAAAAAAAAATATACTTATCCTTTGTCTTTTTTTTTTTTTCTAAGCTTTGGCAAATCAATTACTCTTTTGGATATTCCTACTTTATTTTTTTATATGATAACAGATTTCAAAGTTTGATGATAATTTGATCTAGAAGTTTGTTTATTTTCATCATGCTTTATTTTTCATTAAATACTCATTTGAATTTAAATGTTAGAAAGTAATATGGATAGAAACATAGATAAATTGTTATATAATCTATTCTAGGCACTTGAAGCATTAAAAAATGATCAAACTTAATGAAAATATAAGTAGAAAACTAGTCTAAAGTTGTCTAAAGACGTTTGTTGATTAGGACATATTTTCAAATCATATGTCTAAGACGTATAATTTTCATAAAAACTTGTTAGATGTATATTTATTGAAAATATTGTTTGGACGTATCCAATGTTTTAGTACTTAGGACACTTAACTTATTTCGCATTTATATCATATACATTTGAGTTAAGAGATATTATATTTTCATTACTTTAAGATATTTTCCTATCAACATATTCATTAAATTATTAGTACTTATCCAATTATATTATTTGTTTGTTATCATCAAAACTATAGATTTTTTAGAAGTTTGATGTTCATGAACATCTTTGATTCTAACAATCTCCCTCTTTTTTATAATGACAAAAAATATTATAATTTGACTTTATAAGAGAATAAATAAAAGAAAAGAGAATATATGTTATTATTTTAAACTTTCTCTAACCTAATATGTATGTGTTTATGCAAAAAAAGAGTAAGAGTATCAATGCAAACAATAATAATAAGGAGTGTGACAATATACGTAGTAAAATAATATAGTAAAACAAAATATGCAAAACACATCATCATCTCATTCATAGATATGATTTTTACATAAAAAAACTTTTTCGTGAGTTTAATACTTAACTATTTCTTATTTCTTCTCCTTTTAGCACACATCATTGTCACTTATCAATCGGGTGACCAAGTTTGTAAGGATATTGCTCTTGTTGAGGTTGTTATTTTTAAGATACCAATTATTGAAACAATGCAAGGATAGGAGTTAAAAGACATATTGATTTTTGCATCAAATGCAAAATCAACAGTTTTTATTTGTTTATATAGCATGCCAACAAACTTAGTATCCTATCTTTATGTGTGAGCTTAGATGTTGCTAACAATGATGTTTTTTGACTTGGGTAATAAATAGCAAAGGTGATGGAATAGAGGCAGCTGGAGTGAATGTATGAGAAGCAAGTGTCATAGCAGATTCAGCCATATTGGAAGGAGGAGAAGGTGTGCTTGGATGAAGTTCTAAAGGCTCGTGCACACATATATGTCTCTTCAATAATGGTTTTGTAGCTCATCATCATCTTTCATGTCTCACGCACCAGCCTAAAACACCTCATCATTAACTCCTTCTGTTCGTCTTCTACCACCAAGTCGTTGACATCGTTCTTTATAGTAACTGCTTTTGATTCTCCACATACGACGTTGGCGGATACCGTCCCAACATTGGGTTAACCAGTTGCATTAAGGTGTGACAGTTAGAGGGTACATAAATAAGCATGTCGTAACTTCTAGTGATCACATCATCATAAGAAGTGGCAGGTGAATCCATTTCTTGTTGTTGTGTATCTCCGGTAGTTGTTGGAGTCACTGCTTCCTATGTCACCCATGAAAAAATAAAAGAAAAAAAAAAATTGCCAAATTAACCAAGAAAGACGTTCTTTTATTTTCTCTATTATATTTTTTTGGGGTGTTGATATGATTCTGGAACGAACATGAAAAAATTGAAACTTGGAACTTTTAGCAAGAAGAAAAGTGGGGTTGACGGGTTGTTACTATTTTTGAGGTCTCACATGATCAAAACTGGTTATGTGAAGCTAAAGCAATTCATGTAGACGAACTGACTGAGTTTGAGCTTGTTAATGTAGATCTGTTCGTCATATAAATGTAACATATAAAAAGAAGAAACAAAAAACTAGTAACACCTTTCATATCTGATCAAAACAACTAATCCACCATAGAACACATGAAATTGTGGTCCATGGTAGCTTTGGCCCAGGAAATGTGATTCTTGAGTATATCTAAAAGTATGTTCGGTTAGTTTTTTAATATTTCTAGAAATACTTTCTAAATTTTAAAATAGTTAAATAAAAAATAAAATTGATAATGAAGTTCAAAAATAACTTTTCATATTTTTTATGAGAATGTAATTTTTTCACCCTTATCATACAAATATAAACTATATAAACATAAAAATATATTTTTTTTTAAAAAAAACAATAGATACTCAAATTTTTTTATAACCTTTTAATAGATATGAAAATAAATATTTCTAATTTCATATTAAAAAATAATATGTAAAGCAAACTCCTCCGTATTGTTATGAATGTTAAAGTGTACTACTTATGGGCTATTACATAGTTATGGTCTATTATATTTGTTAATAATTTTCAAATTACTTTGGTAGTGCCAATGAAATTGTGAGTTTTTAGTTTTCCAATATTATTAGTTGTCCACCCTTCTTCATATGAATGGAACTGACTAAGGAAAACGGATGTTCTGACTTTGTGTGTGCTAGGCTAGAATTACTCAGATAGCTCAAGTGGAACCCCAAATCTAATAAAAACAAAATATGCTCTAATGTTATTTAAGGAAAAGTATTAGATATCCATTATATAATTAAAATTTAAACACATAGATCCAATTTAATTTTACTCTCAAAAGGCTCAGGCTTGAGTCATACTTGATAGTGACTTGGATGCTCTTCTTTTGATGTGTTCCATTTGCATTTGTCTTCACTTCTTTCTCATTACTCTGATACTCTCTTCGAAAATCGTATTTTTTATTTTTTTTTCCATTGTTCCTTTTATCTACCACTCTAATTAGACACTTTTTGAATAAACTCTTGTTACGTAAACGTTTATCTCATAAATTTGACTACCATACTTATTAAAATGACTTAAAAATCATTTCGATGTTCTCCATCAAAAAGCTTACTAAAATAGGTTAAAAATTGTGTTTGCATAAGAGATTTTGAACTTTTAAAGGAATTTGAAATATATAGGAATTTAATTGCTATATTAAATTCCGTTCATTTTTAAAATATTTCATTTGGATAATAGTTTAAATTTTTATGTTTTAATTTTTTTGTATAATAAAGTAATTTAAATTTCATTATATGCCAATTTCATTTAATGATAAAAAATATGCAAATTTCATTTTATGTTATTTAAAATTCCTTTATTTTATGTATTATTTATTTGAAATTGTTCCATTTTACTTGAAAAACATATCCTATAAAATCTCCATCATTTAAAAATTTCTTTAAATTTGATATACAAACAAATCATTTAGGTATATGATATTTTAACTTTATTTAAAATTGAATTCCTCTCTCAAAATTCTCCCGTCCAAACAAGAAATGCAAGTTATAAATCATTTTTGTGAGGCCAAATAAGTTCCATTTAAGTTCTTCAAAGTTCTTCTAACTATCAATACGGAAGATTTGTCAAAAAAAAAAAAACAAATCATACTGAAGATTGTATAGATGCCCCTTCTAGAGCCAAATTATTAGCAAAACAACAGTATCTCTTCGTTATTATACACTTTTCAAATGGAATTTGACCCTGATGATGAATCATTTGAATCTTTTGTAGTGTCATCAATTTCAAATGAATACAGTAAAAAATAAAAAAATCATTTTAACCTTGAATTATACAGTTTCCCAAAATTACTGGAGACAGTTAAAAAATTTCATTTCAACCTTAAACTATAATGCCTTATCAGTGTAAAGCCAATAACATGAAAGAAATGGAATTTGTACACAACAACTAATTAATTAACACCTGACTTAGAACATTGACTTTGGAGTTTTGACATGATTAGCACAAGCCAGTTGAATTGAAATTCCACACACCATTCAACCCAGCCCATTTGTCAAAGTAATACCAACAAATTTGTCAAAGAAGTTAATCCATTAGTGCATCTCAACTACACACCCCTTATTGGATAAATGGTCTGTGTTGTCGGCCTCATTTTTACGCACTCTATTCTCCACTTCTCTACATTTTTTAACTTCTCCAAAACTACCCTAACTTTTCATATGCTTTTTTAAACAGAAGTAGCAATATTCTTTTTTTGCGTCCGTTGTGAGAATTCAAAACGTTTTCCTTTAACACTTAAAGGCATGTACATGTGCTTGTGACAAATTTTTTTCATCCATGCCAGCTATCACATACTTAAAAAGGTGTCGTAGGAGTACTTTAGTTAATATTTTTATATATAATTCTCGAGTTTATGTCTAACTTTAAAACATGATAATGACTTTCTTGAAGATCAAAAGCATTTTTTATTCCTTAACTACTATGCGAAGATCCATATTGATAATCCTAAAAGGTAAGATATAAATCTTCATGTTGTCGCCTAACATTATTAACACACTATTATGTTTGACAGAAATAGATACTTTTTTTAATTAAATTCTTTCTCTATTTCATTTTAAATATTAATTTTATTCAGATTAAGAAAAACAAACACTTGAAGATTTATTAGGAATTTACTAAATTAATCTTATCTTTTCTTAATTTCAATAAATGTATTTCAAGTAAACATAACAAAAAACCATGAACATGTAGTCATTCACCTAAATTTGTCTTGACTTTGATGGAGGATAACCACTTTGTCTAAATACAAACATAAGAATGGGTATATAACTACCCACCTCATTCTTGTATCCATCCTTGTCTCATTGTCCTTTTATTTATATTTTTTATTACATCATATTGTTGGGATTTTGAAAAAATATAAGTATCGTCTTCACAAATACTTGTGTAATATTTAGATGGTTTTGATAATATTAAGTAAACCACGAGATTTTAAGAGCTAAATGTAAAAACAAGTGCAAAAATCAAATGAGTTTAAAGTGATAAAATCAATTGAGTAATTTATCGAACACTTACTAGACACAAAAAATTGGTTCTCATAGTTTGATGAAATCATCAAGGTTTAACTTCATTATATTATCTTGACATGAATTACCAATGATCCTTATTCAATTAAGTCTATGTTATCACCAACTTACAAATTACTCTAACCTTAGTCCATTAAGCAGAAGAACTTAAGACTTTTGATTCTATGATGACTAAAACTAAACAACTTACATTAGGAAAATGATTTTTAATGATTATCAATATCCTTTACTCTCTCCTAGACATAGAGATTATAGTTTGCTCTCTTCAATTTGCTATTCAATTTATTTTGATTACAATTTAATAAAGAAGATTATGTAATTAGGTTATCATGTTAAAAGACACACAATAGGCACAAAAGAGAAACAATAATAATACTTTATTGAAAAATTAAATAAAATAATTACATGAAAGAGATAATCTAATTACATTAGACTTCAACAAAGATTGAATTTAGCTACCCATAGCCATAAGAAAGGAAATCGATGAAGATTCCTTAAGCATGGAAGTTGTCACCCCTAATTCTCACTCAAAAACTCTTAGTTTGTATCTTCCAAAATTTGTCACCCTTCACTCATGTGTTTTTTTTACCTTTTATAACAATTGAGTTTTTTTAGCACGCAAGCCTCTCTAATAGATTGGCTTAAACAAGCTAAAAATGGCTTGATTAAGTGAGCACAATAGCTTTATAACTTCTTCCTAGAGACTTTCTTAAGTAGGTCAAAGAGGCTTTGTTTTAAGTAAGGTTAGCTAGTCTCCAAATTCTCAAGCAATAACTTGCTTAAGTAAGCTATAAGAATTCGCTTAAGTAAGGTCACTAATCCTCCAAATTCTCTAATTCTCTAACAATGACTCGTTGAAGTGGCCCAAAAATGCCTTGCTTAAGCAAGGTCAATGAACTTAGAAAACTTTATTTTTCTCTATGTTTAGTGGTGGTGCTCCTAGACTCCTCTCCAAATAAGTCCTTTGACAAAAGTCTTCAAAACTAACAAAAACAAATGAAAACCAACTATGAAAAATAATAAAAAAATAAACTTTAAGCTAAGAAAATCATTTATTGAAAGATTAGTTAAATTAAACACAAACATAATGTAAAAAAAAAAAGTTATAAGATAATTTCACCAATACACTGCAAGAAATTACAAATATAGGTAATAGTTATCATATATATATATATATAATATTTTATTTTTATACTTTTATTTTTATATTTTTTAAATATAAATTGATTAATTTAATAGTTAAATAATTTGAATTATAATAATAATAATTAAATAAAAAATTTAAAATTACACATTTAACTATACACATAATATAATTCATAATTTTTAATGAGATGAGGATGAATATTAAAATTTTAAACTTGTTTTCTTTTAAATCTAAACTCAAGTTCATCTTACATTTTGTTAAAAGATAAGGAGAGCCGAATTTATTTCCAACCGCCACCCATTATCATGCCTAATTTTAAGATAACAGTAAAAAAATAAAATTGAAATAAATTAATATATCATTAAAAATTAAATACATCAATCAATATAATTTTTTTTAATGTTAAAACATCAAATGGACCTATTTGGTAAAATTTGTATTTCTCTCATTTCTAACATAAAGTTTATGTCAATATCCATATTGACAATCCTATGAGGTAAGATTTAAATTTAAATACTCTTATGACACAATTCTTATTAAATTAGTACGTACAACATAGTTGATAAAACTTGTGCCTTTCTCTTTCTCTATTCAACATAATCATATTTATATTAAAAAAATTATTCATGAACATTCAATATATTATTAAACATCTATAAAAGAAAATATATAAATATTATAAATAATATGATGTGAGATACAAAAAAGAATAATAAATATTTACCAAGTGTTTAAAAACTTATTTTTCTAAAAAATAGTGTTTAAAAAACATGAATTTATGTATAAATGTATGGATTATGTAATATAAATATACCATTTTTCCTATTACTCTATTTTCGAAATCAGTTTCAATCTAGGAATTAAATGCGCTTTGAAAAGAACAGTCACTAGTACTCCTTGAACTACAGTATGAATTATGAAGTCTGAATTACAAGTTTAAGGGTCCTTAAACATATTCATTATAGTGTTACTCATTATAGGGAAGAAGATATTTTCTTATAAAGTATAACAAGAAAATTACACAAAGGAAGACTTAAAATCCACATTAGATTTATAGATATTACTCATTTCTAAACGTTCTTTCCTATTTAATATGATGCGTTTTACTCGCACTTACACTCTAACATATACCTGAAATCTTGATTTTCCAAATGTCCTAATTACAAAAGGGTTCAATTTTCTAATCAAGACTTGAGAGTTGTGGGTTGGTGCCAGTATCTCTTATGATCAATTTGTCGGCCTTATAAAAAAGTAAAGCAAACATAAGGCGAAAAAAAAAGATGTTGGATATTTTTCACATTGACCCTAAGGTATTCTAAAGAATTACACTTCTCTCAGTACAATATAATCCTTAATAAAATGTATGAAGTGCAAAAACACAGAAGCAAGATATAGCATAATCAAGGCCAATTATTGATGTCTTGTGTATAGACATAATCCGTATGAGCAACCATTGTTGTTTTAGCCACACACTCAGACCTGTCTAGTCCTGTGCAAGCACCACCATCATCATTGAACATTGTCTTTTCCTACATAGTACAGGAAAATTCAAAAATAAAGGTGAGTACAATGTGAAAACAAACATGAAACATAGTAGCATTTAACTGAACAAGATATCTCAAGAACCCACTTACAAGTGACACTGTTGTTACATGGGAAGAAGAAACTGGTCTATGTGGAACAGAATCAGGAGTACTAATGGTGTTGAACAAGGACCTCCCTCCAACAACTGTGAATAGAAGAACAGAAATAACGAAGAATATTGTGATGCTCCTTAAGCTTGCCATAGGGTTAGTTAACTCTTTAATGGGAACATAACTTTGGCACAAATAGAGAGAATGAAGGAAATATAAATGGAAGTGGAAGTGTGAATGAAGTTTCATGAGTAAGCATTGAAATGATGAAACTACAACAAAAAGTCAAAGCAAATTCAATAACCCCATTAATTTAGAGGCAAATGGTTTCTGTCTTTCTAGGGAACATCAATATTTAAATTGAGAGGCATTGCATTGAGAAGTGAGAAGTGAGAACGGTTTTGCTCCTTCCTTCTTTCTAGGCTATTCTTTATGCTTTTGCCACAAGAGGCAAGCTGTTCTGGCAATACTAGTGTACGATAAATTAAAAAAATCTCACAACTCACTTGCATGTGGTAGACACTTGTGGATGTTGGGTCTTCTCATTCTTTATTTGTGGAAAGTAATCTCAGTCTATAATTTACATTGTAGTTTAAGATATATTAAAAAATTTTTTTTTTTGTTCAGTACTTTGTTAGATGATTTTATTTAAATTAAAAATGTAAATAAATAGTTTACGTAAAAAGTATTTACATCATCATTTAATCATAAATCATCTTTTAATTACAATTTTATAAGTTATATAAAAAATAATTTTTATTTAATTAATAACATAAAATAATTATATTAACAATACATAGAAATTAAACTCTAAAAACACACTTAACATTATTAAATTAATATTTTTAATAACTATTTTTTTACTCAAACTCAATTTTAGAAAATAAATCTTGTTCTATCTTTCTCTCTCTATATAAAGATCCTTTTAACCACATAACAGAAATAAATAAATAAAAATTATTGATTAGTCAGTAAGATTAACAAATAAATTTGTTAACAATTTGTATTGAAATCATTATTTTACTTTTTTTTTCATCTAACTAATTAATATGTAAAAATATAACGGATTAATTTTTTTAAACTTAAAAAAAAAAGCGTTTAAAAGTACTTTTTAAAACAAGCTCTTATTCAAAGAATTAGATAACATTCTTAAAAAAACATAAAACTATTTTTTTAAAAATAGTTTAGACATATATATACAAAAATTAAAAAAATATTTATTTTATTAAAAAAGTTTATTTTTTAAAAAAAAGAACACAAACAAACCAACCCAATTGTATTTATATAAATTATATTATAAATTTGTCTAGTTAGTTATCTTCTCCAATTCTTTTAAGAGAAAAAATATTTTATTCTATCAATATACAATATTTATTTTTTATTTATAAAAAATTATAAAACTATTAAAATTATTTTAATAAAAAATAATTAGTATAAGAGATAATTTTAAAAAAATCTTCTAAAAATAAACAAATAAATTTCTAA
>JAMLFT010010818.1:0-11561 GCA_026544285.1 Pachyrhizus erosus
TTGAATATATTTTCAAAATAAATAGTATAATAAATCATTTTTGTACAGTAAAAAATTTGTTTTTGGTTGTATTAATTTTTAATTAATAATTATGAGCTGTGATATTATTAATTATAAAATCAAATTTTTAATATAAATAAATTATTTCATTCGTAATTATTATTTAGGTAATTATTTCATAAATTTTTTATATTTAAATTTTAAATATAAATATTTAAAATATAATAATTATAATTATAGTTTATAAATGAACTAAATGTTTATGAAATATCATGTAATGACATGTATCATTCAAAATTTTATGTAATTAACACATGTAATCCAAATTTTAAAAATTCTAATAATTTGACATGTGTATAATTTAAATTATAAAAAAATACTACTTTATATATATATATATATATATAGTATAAATGTATTTTTATTTATTTATTTATCTCATTTATCATTTATACAAATTTAATTTTAACATTTATTCTGATCTATTAATATTCTCATTCTATTTATTTTTTAATTAGTTTATAAATTGTATTACAATGAAATGTCAACCATAAATACTTAATATTAATTAATATAAAATATTTTAATGACTTGAAGATAGAACTCAATCCAAACCTTACGGACAGAGTTAATGGAAAAAAAAATTGAGTATAATTTTTTAATTATTTATTATTCTTAATAAAATCAATTATCACAACCGGGGTCACGACATCACCAAATTTCAATATAAATATAGATGAGTGTCCTTTTCTATTGTGAATTTTGTAGTGAATATCCTCTTGTAATATTTCTTACAAAATTATGTATGGTTTGTGAGATTAAACTTGGAAGGATTAAGTATATGATTTTTGTTTGATTAATTTGACTTTTAGTACTAATTTAAATAACAGGAGTCAAGTTAATAACATTGAATTGATTTTTTTAGATGTCGAGATAAAAGAATAAAATGGATAAAGTATATAACTTTCTTTTTCTTCTTGATTTGACCTGTTGTAATTTTTTTGCAATGTACTAAATTTCATGCTACTATAAGGAAATATTATATAATTCTATTTGAGAAACTTTTGCATAAAGATAAAATGTATATAATGGAGAACTTTATAGTAGGCAATCCAGAAAAAGAAATGGAGTTACTAATCACACATGGAAATTAATTTTCGTGCTAACTACCAAAATAACAGAGATTGAGTGTGTCAATATTCTTATGAATTTTTATGAATTTGTTTCGTTTTTAAAAGCACTATCTTCTTTTGATGGTAAAAAAATACTTTATTTTTTTTTATAAAACGTATTTGATGGATGAGTAAAAACTTATTTTGTAATTCTTCAATTGTTAATTAACATATTAATGAATTATTTGACTTTTTTACTTAACACTATTTTTTTTTTACTGAATTCTTACTTTATTTTTATTAAAGTAGCTATAGATGTGTAAAAGAAGCAAAATTATTTATTTTTATTTTTATTTTTTTACAATACTCTATTTGACTAATTACATAAATTATTATGAACTCCTAAATTATTAGCTGAAACTAAAAATAATATTTTATAATATTGTTAAAAAATATAAATTAATCTTCTAACATTTGTAAAAATACTCAATTGATAATTATTCAGTTGATAACTTATGTAATTAAAGTTAAGATCATTTATGGAAACAATACTAGTAAAAAGAAATTGTTCTATATTTATTATTGATTCCTTCATATAATATGATTTCTTTAAAATTTCAAGAAGATAATATCCAATAATTATATTTCTTAGGATGACAAACAACAAAAGTAAAAAAAAAACCTCTTAAATGTGATTTTGATCTTTTAAAATTATTTTTCTCTCTTGATTAATTATATGTTGTAATATTTAGGGTGATTAATCATAATGAGTTGAAGATTTTTATTCATGAAAGTAAGAAATAAAATACTACAACTATTTTAAATGTAGTGTATAAAGAAGTTTTTCATTACTTAAATTAAGTTAATTATTTATAATCATTAATCTAAATTTTATATTTAATAATTTTTAAATAATATATAATAAATATAAATTGACTAATTTAATTAATATGTTTTAGCACAAGTGGTGATAAATATAACTGAAGTCACTCCCTAAATCAACCACTGTGCAAAAGTCAAACAAATCAACATTAAAAAAATTTGTTACTAAGTAACAGGGACACAAACTTTCATCACCAAACAAAGTGTTTATATATCATAGTTTTGTTTATGACTTGTATATTTAATGAAGTTTTGTTTAACATTTTAAATCATGTTTTGATTTTGTTAAATATTTTTTATTGTAAATTGTGTGTATAAAGAATTTTTTAAATTTAAATTAAATTAATTATTTGTAATTATTATTTTAAATTCTAAGTTTTATAACTTTTAAATAATATAAATCCTAAATTCTAAATCTAAATAAACCCTAAATTGAAATAACAACCTTAAAATTTTAAAATGTAATAATAGCCTGTGTATCACACATCATACCATACTAATTTTTTTATTAGAAGTATTTATGTCATAACTTTTTTTTATAAATCATTTTATGTTTCATTCATTATAAACTACAATTTCCTGCTTCTTTTTCCTTTTCCGCTTCATCTAGCATAAATGAAATGGTGAGGAAATGTAGCAGAGTGAGAAAAAAATATATGAAAAATAAAAAATATTTTTTTTGATAAATGAAAAATGGTGAAAGAAAGAAAGAAAAAATACATGAATTTCACACTTTTTTTATTAATTCACAAAAGCATGTGAAAAATGAACAATAATCGTTTTTTCCCGCCTTCAATAATTGATCATTGTTGTTAATAATAGATTGTTTTAGCGTAGAAAACAAAAAATAATCGATTTTCATATAATATAATCGATCATCAAAGTTCAACAATCCACTGTTAACCAAATTAATACTTTATCTTTTTTTTCTATTTCATTTAAATTAAATATTTTTAAATATATTTTATCTCTCACATACTTTTCATTCACTTTATTTTTTTATTTTCATTCATCTATTTTTTTTTTATAAAACATATATCTCCTTTATTATTTTTTTCTTTTTCCAACCTTTCATTTGACAGTGACTAGTCATCATCTATTTAAAAAAACTGGCTTTTAAACATTTTAAAATACATTATTTTATCAATAAAAAAAGCAAAAACAAACACATTTTTCTTTCGGCAAAGCAAGAAATAATTTTTTATATACTAATATAATAATGCAGTGGTAGGTAATGCTAAATCTCGTTTTTATTCCATTTATATTTTATTTTAATTCCCTATTCTACCATTACTTTTGTCCTTTTAAAATTATTATCATCTGTCCAATCTAAATCGGCACCGGCCTCTTCCACTATTTCATTATACAATTACATCTCATAAAGCTGACAGCTACAGTTTTTAGTTTATGCTTTATGCTTTTATACTTTATAGTATATACAACTAAAACCAGACACAGATACTTCCTTTTCCCATTTCTCCGTACAATTCAATTAAATAAATAATTTTCAATACTGAACCCCAGATGGCTTGTTTTCAACCGAAAAAATTCGCATCATCCAACAAGGTAATATCTATGGTCCCGTTACTTATGAAAAAGAGGGACCGGAAAATTATGGGTATTTTTTTTTTATATAGAAATGAAGAAAAACTCATTTTAAAAAATGAAAATTTTATTTTTATTTTCATTTAAAAATTATATTATCTCCTTTTTACCTCACTTGATCAAATCAAATAGAAGTTTGAAGTTGAGTGTACTTGTAAAATCTATAACACCCAGATTAGAATTTCACACTGTGATGATATTTTTTAAGGAGAACTATCCGTACTTGCTTAAGGTTGTTTCACGTTATTTATAGAGGTAATAGGTAGTGTTTTAGGTGATTCTTCATGATGATCTTGTAACATCTATAATCTATATCTGTTGCATAATACGGTGAGTGTGTTTCACATGTATCTTATGTTTGATAGATGGAAAAGAAAAAAAAATTGAAATTTAAATTAAAGAAATAAAGTTTAAATTTTTAATTTTATATTTTTTTAATTAAATAAAAAATTATTATCATTTGTGTTCTCTTTTTTTTATTTTTCTTTCTTTTCAAATGAACAAGTAAAGTATATGTATGTAAGACCTAAATGATTAATAATGATGAATGCATAATTTTTAAAATTAAATTAGGTGGTGTTTATGTAACGACCTAATTTTTTATTAGATTTTTTTATATATATTTATTCATAAAGATAAACATAAGTTTTCATGACTGATAAAACTTTCATTAGATATTTAAGTTCAAAAATACAACTCAACTTTAATATATTTCATTTACTATTATATATCAAAAGATGAAATTAACTTTTTTTTATTCTTCTTTACTTGGAATGTTCCGACATATCCTCTTTCAATGATTCTTCAATTCTTGATGATCTAAATGTAACACCCTCTTCACTATATCAATTAAATGTCAAAAATAAATTTTTGTAGATTTATTTTTTAAATTATGAAAACTTAATATTCAAATCAAGTGCATAATTAATTATAATTACATACCAAATAAAATCTACATAATAAAAATTTCATATAAGCAAATAACATTTATGGTTTTACAAAATGAAGAGATATTCAAAATCTTCACTTCTTATAACTTTGGTCTGAAAAAGGTTCCTAACTTTTTCTAAGTTCAGACACCTTGATCAATAGAATTTTATTCATGTCACCTGGTTAGGAATTGTCTCTAATACCGATAAATTTACATGCTCGCTCCCGTCGTAAACATTTGAAAAGAATGGGGTTTTGTAGGAGTGAATCACCATTCGCAACAACCACACACATAAGATAAACTAGTAGAATTATTATCGTGTACTCTTTCTCACCGTATCGTGCCTACTGATACTTCACTAATTGTATTTAGGACTCCTCACTGCCTCTAAAATCACATCTTCCAAAAGGACTTACACGACACACATTATTTATCCATATTTGCAATTCGAGTGACGATAGAGAGTACACATCATGTTTGGTACTTGGATTAGGATACTCTTAACCGCATCATGGTAATGTTCAACTCTGTCAAGGACGCCAAGTCAGTTCAGTGATCGTCTCTAACCTTAGAGCCTGTCACAAACTTGACACCTCATCTACCCCCAAGGACTCATTGAGAGTCTACGGACATTCTTCAAGTGCCTGCTGTAGTCAACCCATGCAATTCCTCCATTCTTAAATTCTCACTCGTAATACGTTATTTTCAAGAGTCAAAACCTTAATTTCTCTAACAATCAAATCTCCATAAATTTAGGTATTGCTACAAATGCACATCTTTAGATGTGGACTTTTCTCTGTAATTTCAACACTCTAAGTCCTCTTATCATTCTCTATACAACTTTTTGTATTTATTAATGACAATTACTTTGAAAAGAGGTGCATTACGTGGAAGACCAAATCTTCATAGCGACTCGTTGTCGTTATCACCCTTTTACTTTTATTTATTTCTAAGAATCATGACTTTCTAGGAATAACCTACCTTATCTTTCTAATAAAATGTTCATCAATGGACGGTTTCTCTATGCTAATAATAGAGGCAAAAATACTAAAAATTTAGAAATTCTCAATCCATAGTATGTCATTAATAATCAATATACTCAAAGAGAATGATAACTAACAAAAGGTATGAGTATCAAAATAATGATTAATTTCTTAAAAATTTCTTATTACACTAATAAGGACTTTTATCACTATTTCTAAAATTATCTATTTATTAACTTTATTTAGTTACACAATAATTAATTAATATATCATATTATTAGTCTTATAAAATTTTAACCAAATTATTATTATCACTTCATTCCTAACTTCACCTTCTAAATTTATTAAACTCGTCATAATTTATTTCTATGCTTCAATTATTTATTATTTTCCTTAATTATTTATATATTTATGTATTTAAATATTTTATTTTTATTTTCTCTTCTTATATAATAATTAACTAGTAATATCTTGATTTTAATTTACTATAAATATTTCATTAAAGAAATCTCATTATTTTATAATTACAGTTTTAAACTTAGCCAAATAAAATAATAATTATTTTGAATTCAGCAAAATATAGATACATGTATATTTATTATTTTTCTTTTTATAAAACATATGAATTTTCGCGTCAGTTTATCCTCTCTATCACTACCTCCACTACCTCACATTCTTTCTCTGTCACTGCCTCTGCCACCACGCGTATCTTCTCTACCACTATGCCAGTGCTTCCGTCCGCATATCCCATAGTACCGTCGTCAATCACAAAGCGTTTCCTATTCGTAAAACACAGATTGTCTCAAACTCCTAAAGGTCTTGATCTGGTCGTCGATTTACAAATCTGACCCAATTTACGTCATCTGAATCTAGTGATAGAGCCTCTTGATTGCTTTAAACTATTTGATGATTACCTCATCTAAATGTTTAATGGTGAATTCCATTAATCGGTGCTTTTAGTTATCTCTGTAAATTTTATGGAGAACGTAATCGAAAGTGGTCTTGACTCGTTAGGTTCTGATTTGAGTTTATCAGAATCAGTTTCAATCCGCGAGGTCTTGCGAGATTAACAAGCAATATTTTTAATTTACACGCACAAATAAACAAGAATATATGGACAAAAAGTTAATTTTATAACTTGGCTAAAAATAAATATTAAAAAATCAATTCCTTGAGAATTAAAAGGGAAAATATGAACGTAGATAAGAAATTATCTAATTGCAAGGCGTAATATACTAATATCAAATTATGAGCAAGTGTAAGGAATTAAACCAACAAAAATAAAATTATCACACTTGGAAAAAGGAATTATGAAAAAGAATGAGACTCCTTTTACCTTGCAAATGTTTCTCAAACAAGTTCAGAGAGATTGGGGGGTGGTACTCTTTCCTTCTTCCTTTCCAGAAGTTTCAAAAAGAACATATAAAAGAAAGGATAAAATATAATTTATAGTTATAAAAACTGATGGTTAAGTCAAGAGTTAATAGTTATCTGAAAGACAAATCAAAAGGTTTGTCAACCCTCTGAAAAGGTTTGGCAACCTTCTGAAAAGGTTTGTCAACCTTCTGAAAAGGTTTGGCAACCTTCTGAAAACATTTATGACTCTTTATCCCTTATTATTAATAATATTATTATTATTTTATTATTATTATTTATTTTTAAAATAGGACGTTACAATCTGGAGATATTGACAGAAGTTGAGGTAGATGGTTGGTTGGGATTTGGCTACTGCTTGCGCTGGGAGTGTGATGGAACTCTTAAAGGAGAGATTGAGAAGTAGACGAAAAAGGATCAGAAGAAAAGAAGGTGAAACGAACAAATCCAATATAGGTGTCAAGTTGGAATAGTAGGTCTTTAGTTTACCTTCCGGATAGTGACATAATAGATAGATAGAATAAGGGACAAAATTTGTCAGACATTTTCTCTTGAAAAATTTGGGATATATAGGAGTGAGTCACTCATTCTCTATCAAACACAAACAATTTCGTACTTGTCAAATATTTGCATTTACTCTCATCTCACTACAACATTTCCTAATTTACTTTTAGCGTATGAGGACCATTCGCTACCTTTTCCTACTAACTCTAGAGGACTTATGCAAAACATATAATTCATTTCGTAATTTGCAATTTGGGTAACGATCGAGAGTACATATTCTAATACGGTATAAAGACTCATATACTTTCAACCGATATCAGTAATGCTTTATTGCGTTAGGGTTGTCAAGTCGGTTCAATGTAATTCTCTTTTAGAGCGGTTCACAAACTTAGTACCTTACACCCCCAAGGACTGTCAAAGTCTGCATACATTCTTCATGTATCTACTGTAGTCAACCAATTGCATTTCTCAAGTCTTATATCTTACATGAATTACTATTTACAACTACTTCCTGCCTTTTTTCGATCAAGTTTTCAAGTACAAGATCCAACTTACATCATCTGATGGGAAATCCTATCTCATATCAAAATATTCTATTCACAACAATATCAATTGGCTAATTTATCAATTACTTGGCTTTTCTCGCTAGAAATCATTCTGTGAAAGGGATATTTCGTCATAGAGATTTATCGTACTTACAATAGTCCTTTGTCAACTATCTTAGGATTTATCATTCAAGTTCTATCCTTTAAGGATAGATATAATACACTTCTCAATCAAACAAATCATGATAAATAGTAAACTTCATAGTAATATCAATAATCATAGCATATACATCATCAAGAGAAATTATTTTAACATTATTCTAGTTCATGGAATAAATATAATTTAAAGGTGTATACAAAAATAATTTTGTATTTTCATTATGTCAATTGAAATTATAAGTGTATTAGTAAGTCTTATTTTTTAATACCATAGAAAGGTAGTTTAGTAATTTCACTTATCTATTTTAATTAAACTTGTAAATTTATTTTCATATCATCATCAATTAGTAGTTAATACTCATTTAGAATAGAATAATGATATTCCTATATTATGAGTTTAGTTGAGGGGCATTTTGGTAATTTTCTTCACTAATAAGGGTATTTTGATCAATTTTCACTAAGAAAGATATTTTGGTCATTTTATCCTTTCAAATTTTATTTTTATTCAACAAATCATACTAAAATAGGCTCCTACGGATGTATATCCTATTGAGTCAAGAAAGTTGCTTAGAACTTTAATGTTTTAAGGATAAATGCACTAGAGGTATTTTGGTCATTTTCATTTTTAAAGTTTATCTTGGCAAATTTCTATCTCCTTTAATTTTGTTGATATAGTTAGTTTATTCAGTGCTGGTGTAAAATAATCTTACCATGTTTTTCCTAAATTAAAATAGCAAAATAAAAAAAAATTTAAATTTTTAATCCAAGGGCATTTTGACAATTTTACCTTGAGGGCAAAATGGTCATTTTGACCTTCATCTTCTTCTTTCTCATATAATAGAGCACTGGTTTGGCCCAAAAACCAGTTTAGAATTTCTAATTTCTTCCCTTCTTCTTACTCTGTAATTGTTCACTAAGATTTAAATCTTTTACAATTAAATTTAATCATTATTCACTACATTCCTATGAAAATCAAGCTGGTTAAATTCAGAAAACAATAATAGAAATGCAAAAATCTGCTCAAGATTAATTTTTGACTTTCTCTATTAATTTTGGAGAATTTCTTAGCCAGGACCATTCATATACTATCAACAAAGTACACCCTATGTAAACTTTGATAAAAAAAAATGGCATGAATAACAATGATTGTATTCTTCAACTTTCAAAATTTGAATTTTTTAAGTTGAAATCATTTTTAATGAATTCGTTGATCTTAGAACGTTGAACTTTTAGAAATCCAAATTCAGACAACCTATAACAGTTCTAGCAATCAAATTTGAAGAAAAAGGAACTTCTCCTACTTCAATTTTGATTTTTTCGACGAGAGTTTGCAGAATCTGGCGAAGCTCCGTCAACCTTCCAAAATTACTATTCCTTCGTTGTTTTTTCTAATTTCTTGGACAGAACTGAAACCGAGACTATTTCAAAGCTTTCTAAATCGAAATAAACGAGAGAGGGCAAAAATTTAGAGAGAATTGAGAAGAAGAATTGTTTCGAATGGATGCTTTGAAATGTCAAACTAGAGACGTTTATACAGTCTCTTCACTTCCAAACTTATTCTATTTTATTCCTAGGTGTAGGGGTAGCTTCACTGAGCAGGATAAGCTCGCAACGTAGGTTAGGTGACTATTGGGTGTAAGAGAAGCTCGAGGTAAATTGTCAGCGATGAGTCTAATGATCTAATTGACAATTACTCCTTCTCCTTTCCTCAACATTGCAAGTTGACTCTTGTCCAGCTTCTTTTTTTGTTTTTCCTTTTTCTTTATTTTTTGTTTTTATTTTTTAAATTTATTAGTTTTTTTATTTTTGAATTCAATATGATTCTTCATCTTTTTTAACAAGTTCAAATTGTTTATTTAACTATTATGATAATTTAAAGTTAGTTATTTAAATAATACACGTTTATTTTATCATTAACTTATTTTAAAAATAACATAATATCATAACAACAACTTATCAACATCATGAAATGATAATCAAATTACAAACATTATTCAAGTATATTAAAATTGTCTACTTCTACTTCAAATATATTTACAATGCAAAACTCCCTAACCATAGGTAAATTACAAACATTTGAACAATGTATATTGAGAATTTACTTATGATTGAAGGTTATACATTTCAAATATATTTGAAGTAAAAATAGACAATTTTAATGTACTTAAACACTATTAGTAATTTGACTAATTTTTCATGAAGTTAATGTTTGCATTTATTGTTCTTGTACTTTATTATTTCTAAAATGAACTATTGACGAGATGAATGTATGTTATTTGAATGACTAAAATAAATTTATTATGATAGTTAAATGACCAATTTAAATCCACTTAAAAATATAAAATACTAAATTAAACTTAAATTAAACGTCATTTAGTCTTTTATGTCACCTAAAATGTCATAGCGTTATTTGACACCACATCATTGAGTTACGGTACGTCTATTAATAAATGTCTAAAAAAATTACTTAGATCTATTTAAAAAAAAATAAAAGATTAAAATGAGTGTTTTAAAAAATAAATTATTAAATTGAAAAAAAAAAGAGACAAAGAAGCAAAAATAAATTTTATTCAATAAATAAAACTGTTTGATAAAATTGAAAAAACACACATTTGAGTGCATATTTTTGCATAGAAAATAATTAGTTTTAAAAATACAATACTTACAAGGAAAAAAAAAAGCAAATGAAATTCTGAACAGTTTGAGTTGATGTAAGCAACCCCATAAAAAAAAAAAAAAAGAGATTTTAACATTAAATAATAACTTAAAAGAGATGTGATGGATAATAGTAATATGAATATAAAAATTGAAATATGAAAAAAAAAAAAATAGGCTTAAAATTGGAGAACTTTCTTAGTTCAGTCCACTTAAAAAAGAAAATTCGTAGACCAAAGACTATACCTGCAAAATAGAAAATAAAATAACGTGTACTCGTCTCCTCAAGACCACAAACACGTTGTTTGAATTTGCTAGCTTACGTTAGGGGCAGGTGTCCACAGGATCATAAGCAAGATTGTCCACCCATGAGGTGGGACAGAGTAGCTAGTTCAGGCTTTCAAGTACATGTAATAAACGATAAATACTACTTAGTTATACTTTATTTTTATACAATAGTTGTAAAAAACATTAAATAATAAAACGAATGATCTGATTAAAAAATAATAATATAAATTTTTTTATATAATAATATAATTTAAACATAGTTTCATTCTTTCTCAATTTAATTAGATCCTCATATTTGTTTTATTGGTAAAAATTTTAAAATTTATTTTCAACGGAAAAAGAAAAGCTACAATTACAGTTGAGATTATGATGATATTCATAAAGTTTATATTTTTTTATTAGTTTATCAATTTCAATAAATTATATTTTTAAATTTATATATATTTAAAATAATTAATTATATCAAATTGATTAATAATAAAATTATAAGTAAAGTTTGACAAAAAAAAATTATGTGATTATT
>JAMLFT010010819.1:0-11559 GCA_026544285.1 Pachyrhizus erosus
ACAAAAAAAAGAAGAAAAAAAAAAAAATATATATATATATATATATATATATATATATATATTATCTCAAAAAATTTGGGATGTTACATTGTGTGTGTCCATTACACTAGACGTAGGTCAAAAAAGTCAAAAGATCCCAATAGTATCCCCCAAGAGGTGACCTCATTGGAGTCTTTGTTTGGGTCCTCTTCAAGGTCCTCCTCTTACTCACTCTTCACTAGCTAATCTTCTCTTCCTATAGTAGGAGTTGTCTCTAGCATCATAGTTTCTAACTCTAGTACCTCAATCTTTAACTCGGGTACCTCAGCCTCAAAGTCATTTGTCAAATGATGAGATGCTGAAGACAATGATGAAGATAAGTTCTCAATAACCTCTCTAGGTGTGGTGTGTCAAAAATGTTGTGGCATGCATAGGTTGTGCCCATAATAACAAACGATCATACATCTTGGGCAATAGGTTGGTTGCGTCAAATAATGCGAAGGTAAAACGAAGATAGTCAACAAAATGGTCCTTGCTCATCATCGTGTCATGAGTCCACCTCCTATCAATGCAGTCAATCCAAAGACAAAGTCGAGGCCGAGACATCTTTACCTAGTCCTATAAAAGAAAATAAAAAGAAAGGAATGAGTCTTGTTGCTTCATCAAGAAACACACAAATGACTCAAGAAAAACAAGTGTAGTCAATTAACCACTCTCATGTGGTTGTCTAATGTTTTCACTCATATTACTAAAATTGTCAGTATCTAATTCTTGAAATATTCATTATACTGGCCAACTACTACTAGAACTTCCAAAACTTAGCGGTCTTACATATTTGGGAAATGTGGATGGATATTGAGTGTACACCCTTTACTATGGTACAATAACAAGTTGTCACAATAATGATTGGACATCATAAACAATCAGGGTTAGCAAGTTGGCTCGTGATTGTGTCACTACTTTATGTCATACCCCTAAGGACTCGTGGCCACTATGATTCACATCTCAGAGTACCAATCTATATTTCGTCTATTCTATAATGATCGACTCATCAACAACTCATCCTCGTTGGGATTATCCTTTATTTGCCATTATGGGAGAGGTTTTATTAGTATAGGAACCAAGCATGGGGAACTAGCACACGACCATCGAGGTCTCTTTCCTTAGGTCTGAAACTTTTTATAAATCAAAGTCTTTTCCTCCTTCACCCTCATCTAGTGAATAGTTTCATTTTGATCACCACTATGTTATTTTGAGCTATATATATAAATCATCAATTGGAACATCCCACACGACTCTTTGATTCATATAGTTTTCAGCATTTTTCCTCTCACTTGTATATATATACTCTCGTTCTCACAATAGGTCTTTATCCATGTACACTACATCATGACGGATCCATCCAAACAAAAACAACATTGATTCCTCTTTATTAAATTTTTTGTAAATCTCTCCTCTCGATTTTACAATATCTTACCATCTCAAGTTTTATGAATAGAATGTTAGAAATACTATCTGTCTCTATTTCACTTTCTTTATATTAGGATTTTATTATTTCTGTTCTCGTTTAAAAATGACAGATACAAAATTTAATCTAATTGTCACAGTCCTCATTATAGGTTTTTTGGACCACACACCAAATAAATGCTAAATTTATAGCATTCTTTAAAGCACACAATAAATTTATAAAAAAAAATAGATATGCTAGAAATCATAATTCATCATGCACTTTAATACAAGTAATTCAAATTTTACATATAAAACACACACATAGACAATTGCCCAAAATTCAAAATTTTCGGGTCTTAGAATCTCAAGGTCACAGTCAAAAATATATTCTTTATGCTATGCATGATGTCATGTTACTTAATTTTAAGAATAACTTGTGTTTCTAAACATATAGAAAATATTGTTTTATTTTGATTCAAGAAAAGGGCAAAATGGTCATTAAATTTTTTATCATAACATATTTTTTTAAACTACTAGATTTTTATATATAAACAAGGGTATTTAAATATGTACCCTGGAAATATATAATTTATTATAAACAAAAATCTAAAAAATTAATAACAATAAATAAAGGCAACATAGATAAATATTTTGCAAAATAACACTGATCAAAGATGGATATTTTTTCATACCTTCTCGATATTATTTTTAACTAGTTCTTTTTTTAGCATGTTGTCAACGTAATCATCTTTAAAATTATATAAAATACAATTTCTAATTTAATTTGTTCAATTTTTGGTAACTATTTTACTAAAACATTTTTCTAGCCAAAAATTAACTTGAAAACCAAATAAACTTACAAAGTCATTTCCTTTGGTCCAATCCTAAACATTTTCCAGTAACTAGACCAAAACTTACCCTATAGTAAAAATAGCAAAACATTTTTAAGTGATAATATTTTCATATATTATGAAAGGTCTTGAAGTCTATTTTCTAGAACATATTTTTAATATTGAAACAAAATCTACAAAAATTATTAATAATATTTCAAGGTAACACACTCAATTTTCATTTATACTGAACATACTCTAGTGTTTTTCACTTTGCAAGTGTAATTACAAAGATATTTAAACCTACAACTTTCACTTATACTCAAGATATAGAGGACATACTCAGCTTTCACTTATACTAAATATAGCTTGAATCCACAAATGTTTGGAACTAAACACAAGTGTAATTATAAAGATATTTAAACCTTTTTCTTGACATTCCTTTGACAAAACAAAGTGAAAACATATAACTTAATTCAACTTTCTATTAGTACTAAAATATTTAATTTTATTATTAGTTATCATTTTTGTAAAGATCATAGGTATCTATTATGGGAAGCAACCCTATTCAAGTTCGATAATACAAATATGGGTAGCAAATATCTCTTTATTAGTATGTAACACAATTGAATATTCAAGATTTGAAATCACATAGTTTGTTAAATTGAAACAACTAGGTTTCAATTGATTCTCACACTTGATGATTATCATTAACTAATTTAGCAAAAATTCATATAAAGAAAAAAAAATCTAGAAATATACTGCCTTTGTGCATCACATTTAAATATTTAAATTTCTTGTCCTAAATTATAATTTTATCACCTTTCAAGAGTGATGAACATTAAAGCATTTAAAATGGAATTGTGTAACGACTCGATTTCTTATTGATATAATTTATGTTATTATCAAAAATTATTATCTGAATAAAGGTGTCAAAAACCAACTCTTCTTTCATTGAACAAAAGTTAATGTACATTACAACAAAAGTGTTATTATTTATACATCACAAAAGCCAAAATTTAATCTTTTCTTCCTTATTCCCTTCATTTACTGTTCTTTGATGGATCTTCTTCTTTTGATGAATCCTCCCTCATAGATGGTTTGGAGTCATTGATGGGGGTGGTTGTTGAAGGTTGGTCAGGATTATTCTACTGCCTTCGTCGAGGGTGTGATGGAAATCTAGATGGGGAATCTAAGAATAGAGGAGGTGTGGTTTGAGTTAGTATTATGGGACGATCAATCTAGTCGGGTAAAGTAGTCAAGTAAGCATTAGTAGGAAAGAAAGTGAATTGAACAAAATCGATGTAGGTGTCTAATTGGAATAAGGGATCTCTAGACCATCGTTCACATAGTGGCATGATAGATAAGTGGAATAAAGGATGAAAGTCTTCAGACATCTTTTCCTAAAAAATGTAGGATTTATAGAAGTGAGTCACCTATTCTCCATCATACACATATGATGGCGTACTTGTAAAAGTTAACATTTACTCTTAACTCACTGTCACGTCTCCTATTAATTTATTACTAGCGTATTCGCTGTCTCTCACTATTGATTCTTAAGGACTTATGCGAAAAGTATCGTTCATCCTATAATTTGCAATTTAGGTGTCGATTGGGAGTACATATTCTGATCCGATACAAGACTAAGATACTCTCCACTAATCTTGGTAAAGCTTTGCGACATCGGGGTTACCAAGCTAGCTTAGTGTAACCCTCTTTTCTAGAGCGACCCACAAACTTGGTGCCTCTACTCCCTGAAGGACTTCCACAACCTGCATACATTCTTCAAGTATCTACTGTAATCAACCCATTGCACTCCTCCAATCTTTGTATCTCACACGAATTATTGTTAACGGTTACTTTTTGCCTTCTTTCGATCAAGTCTCTAGGTACAAAATCCAACTCACATCCACTAATGTAAAATTCTGTCTCATATCAATTGTTTATTCATAATAATATCAATTGGGCAATATATCAATCATCTTGGCTCTTTCTCGCCAAATATCATTTTGTGGGAGGGGTCATTACGTCACGGAGACTTATCGAACTTATCGTAACTCTTTGTCTACTATCCTAGGGTTTATCCACAGAGTTTTATCATTTATGAGTTAAATAGGTCATGATCAGAGATAGATTTAGATATATTAACAATCATAATACACATCATCGAAGGAAGTCATGAAAACAATCTTTGTAATTACAAAGTTTAGTTAAAATTCCCAAGTTTTATCAATTTATTTAGGAAGGATAATTTAGTAATTTCACTTATCCTTGGCTATATTTAAAAATTTCCTTATTAAAAAATGCATAATTAAAATTTATTATCCATTTAAGATGAAATGGGATATTAAAATGTCAGTCTAAAAGTCGTTTGGATATTTTCTATAAAAAGGGTATTTTGGTCATTTTAACTTCTTGAAAATTTCATTTTTAATTCAAAACTTATATTAAGACAGATTTCTTTGGGCACAAAGCCTATTGAATCAAGAAAATTTCTCAGAATTACAAAGGTTCTAAAAGAAAATAATTAGGGGTATTTTTGTCATTTCCATAAAAATTTATTTTTAATAAATATTTACCATATTTCTAACTTTTTGAATGTTGTAATTCTTCTTAGTATTAATGGAAAATACCCTGGGCTATCTTTTTATTAAATTAAAATAACCAAAACAACAAAAATTTTAAATTTCTAAACTAAGGGTATTTTGGCCTTTTTCATAAATTTTTTTTTTTATAAGCTTTTATCAACCTATTTACTTTGTAAATGTCATGAGTTTACTAAGTATTAGTGTTAAACACACTTGCTATCTTTTTCCTACATTAAAATATCAAAAACAATAAAATTTTAAATATTAACACAAGGGCATTTTAGTAATTTTCAACTTTAGGGGAAAAATGGTTATTTTGACCTTGGTTATCTTCTTCTTCCTCAGAACAAAGCCTTTGGTTGGCTTGAATTCCATTTTGACTTCTCCAATTCCTTCCTTGCGTTACGCACTAGGTTAATTTTATCACATAACGTATTAATTTGGACTAGAATCCATCAAATTCGAACTGGATTTCTTTGGGAATTCAAGATTTTTGAAACCTAGAACAAGAACAAAATGTATATTATGCTTCTGATTGAATTTGAAGTTTTTCCAACAATTTTGGGGAATTTTCAATTGCTAACTGTTCAGTTACTCTTAATGAATGTAAACAAATTCAAAATTTTATTAGAAACAACTTAAGTCAGTGAAATTAATCTCTTACAAATTCAAAATTTTGAAGCTTTAGGTTCAAACTGTTTTTGATGAATTCCTTCATCTTAGAGTGTTAAACTTTTAGAATTTCAAATTCAAACACCTTAAAATGATCTTAGCAATCAAAATTGAAGAAAAAAACAACTCCTTCTATCTCAATTTAGAATTTTCTAATGATAAAATGCAGTTTCTGGTGAAGCTCCAGCGTCCGTCCAAATTCGTGATTCCTTTGTTGTTTCTTCAAATTTCTTTGACATAATTGACGTAGGGACAATTTCGAAGCTATTTGAATTAAAATGAATCAAAGAGGATGAGAATTCAGAGAGAATTGAGAAGGAGGATGGCCTTGTGTTCAAGCCTTTCTCAGCCTTTTTTATTTTCTGTTTTTTCCTATTCTTTTTCTTTTTTTTTTCTATTTTTATTTTTAAAATTATTATTTTTAATTCTAAAATTTTTCTAAAATCCCTATAAATCATTTTGTATTTTCTCTACCTGTTCCTATATTTTCTTTATCAAAAATAATTTTATAAAGTTAATAAATCTATTTATTTATTTATTTTATTTATATATTTAATTATAAAATTAAAACTTTTATTCTAAAAAAATTCATATTACTATTTTAAATTTATCTTTCTAATTTCTACTTCTTTTCTTATGCTTTATATTTAGTCAAAAATTCTTAAAATATATTTTCTTTATAATTACCTATTTATTCTTCACTTGATTAATTTTTGTTTATTCTATTTAAATTATCTTATTAATTTATGGTTTATGAATCTACATTAATTTATTTTAAGTTCTTATCTAAATATAATTGCTTTTCTTAATAACATTATTTTTATAATTCTGAATTTTACATTAATTAATTACCAAAATTATAAATTTTAATATATATAAAATTAAAAACAGGATGTTTGAAACTGCATATATCAATTCATACAAAATATTAATAATGTCATTAGTATAGTCCATAAATATTTCTAATTCAATAGTCTGATCAAACCGGTCATGTACCTAGTTCTCAGTTGAGTTGGTCTAACCATCCAATTTAGTCATAATTTTATGACTCTGAGTGTATGTTTTGCAACCATGAATTTAATAAATAATTCATTAATTTTTCGCATGTTCTTTTTTGACAAAAAATGAGATACAACTTCTTTCATTTACTTCTTTCTTTATTCTAGTATTAAATGTTTATTTATTTGAAGTTTAATTTTCGTATTTATTATTTCTTGTCTTCAATCTTAAACATTGCACTTTTTTCTTGATTAATTACTTTACGGATCAAAATTGTATTCATTTTCATCTTCCAATATTTACGTTGACAACATTTTGAAAACCAAAATAATACATATGTGTACATTTCTAAATAATTCACTTAAATTTTTTTATTTAAAACTATTGTTTTAATCAAAATTAGATTTAGTAATTAAAATAACCCAAAATGATGTTTGGAGTAACTTACCAAAACACAATATTTATGAAGTTTTGCTAAAACATGAAACTCGACAATCCATTATTTCAATGCTATCAGGTCCATGTAAAATAACACAACTTATCATAACTGTATTATTCAAAATCTATTCTTACTACGATCAATGCAACCCCCTGCCGCGAAATACACATGTTCTTGTACCACCTTCAGCTTGGGCATTCATGATTGTTTGTCACTATTAGAAGGATCAACATTAGACACCACATTGTCACTACTACTTGACTCATCATTGTAAATCCCACTCATGTTGCTTAAGCCAAACATCCCCTGAGACAAACTTGGGCCTGCAGGGGAATTGGGTCCATAATGAGCCCCTTCACATTGTGGTGCTAATGGTGACAGTTGTGACGACATACAATAACCCTCAACGACTTTCTGTGTAGGAACATCGCATTGTCCCTCAAGGTGTCTCACGTTGCCAACCTCATTGTGACGATAGTGTTTAAGGAAAGTTCTGAGAGGCCTAAGATAGTTGTCAAAACCCAGCGAGTCCATGGCCCAGAATATGTCTTCTGCTGTAACGATCTTGCGACGCTCATTACGACATCGCTCATTAGCCTCGCAAGTGATGAAGCTTATGAACTCAGTCACGCACACTTGCATTGTTTCCTTGGCTTCTGCTGCGACTTTGGCTTGTGACGGAAGCACCTTTTGCATGATCCTCGCAAGACTTACTATGGGCATGGAATGGTCATCTTTTTGCACAACCACGTTGCGAGGTGCGTCATTTGCACCTCCCAATACAATTTCAGCATCAACATTGTTTGTGGGAAGCTCTGGGTTTGTATCTAAACATACACAAACAAGAATATGCAGTTTACCACAAATTTTTCTTAAAAAATGGGAGAGAAGATCGCGTACTCTTTTTTTTTTTTTTTATGTACGGTTAAAACAAAGAAGTAGCCAAAGAGAAAAGAATTAGAATAGATATAATAACTAAAAAATATCATTTGGAGAACAAGAATGGAATCATTTGTCCTTGTCTCTTCTAAATGTAACATTTTGTATCTTCAATTATAAAATATCTTTTTTTTTAAATAATACATTAATAATGTTTCATTTTTCAATTTTCAAAACAAGGGAGGAGACTAGTAGTAGAGCCCTGTGGTGTTTAGAATTGTTTTTAGGGTAATTGGGTTAGTAATCAAATCAGTTTAGACACGTTAAGAAAAGAGAGACTAAAACGAGTTTTAGAATAACAACATCGATTAAAGTCCGATATATAACAAAATAGAATTTTTAATATGATAAACTCCTAAGTACTTTAGTCACCAAAACTAAAGTCAAAATTGTAAATTATTGTAAAATTTGAAATTAAATAAAAAAAGCATACATATCGCATATACAAAAATATTTACAAAGTAGTTTGTCATTTGTTTTTTGTAGTTTAGTTTGTATATGCTGAAGTTATAATGAGCATGCGAAAGAGGCACAAAATTCATCTATATTTTTTATAAACTTAAAAACTAAAATAAGAGAGAGAGAGAGAGACAGTATATGAGTTAACAAATGATAGTGTGCGATTAATTTGAAATTGAACTTTATGTACAGTTAATAGGTTTCTTTATATACAAGTTAAAATATAATAGTTGTATAGTTTATAAAACTAATTAAGGTGCAAAATAATCCAAAAAATACAAGGAGTATAAAAGTTATATATTATAGATATAGATGTTATTTTTTTAATGAAAACTAAAATAAAAAAAAAGTATCAAATATAGAGACCAAAATATAGAATCTTTTCGTGTTAACCAAAATGGCATGTAAAACTTTTTGTATAAAAATTAAAACCAAAAATGTAATCAACTATAACAATTAAATCTAATATTGCTATAATTAATACCACTGAATGACATTAACTAATTCGTAAATATTTTTTTATGTAGAGACTAAAATATAAGATTCTTATATAAGGAGTAAAAGAATAAGTAATATCATGTGTAGAGATGAAATTTTTAGTTTGACCTCAATTATATACTATGAAGTGTGTTGTAAAGCTACCAGGATAAAAATCAACCAAACGAAAGAAAAACCATGTAGATTTAGTAGACGATCTGCTAGTGTTTTCGATACATCAAATTAAAATGTTTTTTCTCTTTACCTCATTCTAAAAATCAATTTTTACAAGCATATTATACCTTCCAATAGATACATCAAAGACAAGTATTAATTTCCACAAGTCCAAGAACATTATCAACTAACACCTAACCTAACCACAAAAAGTTTTAGATCTTTGTTTTTCACACACGCTTATAGGAAAAAAAAAATGATTTTGAGAGAATGGAAGAGATAATAACTGGTTTACAAATGACCCAAACCAGGATAGATATCATCAATTTTGGAATTCAAGGTGAGAAAAAACAAAAACAAAAACTTTAGCTAGAAAATTTTGAAATCACTTTAAATGTCAGCATGTTATTAAAGGATGAGTATGGATAAAACACAATCTTTTTTAGGGGATTTCTTTAGAGTGCTCACCAGAGCTTGATTTTTCCTGATGATCATTGTGGAAAGAAAGGCCTCCATGCTCCATATAGTCTCTACTTTAGAACTTGAGTTTGCACAAACAATGTAGGGTACATACTTATTTTCTACACGAACATGAATTTATAAAAGGGGAGTGACTTGAACTATAAATTACAAATGTAAATTTTTTTAAAAAAACTATGGAAATTTCAAAGTTATTTCCAGAAAAGTTAGCCTAACATTGCTTTAGATGTTTAAAATCTCCTGTTACTATATTTGGGCATGTCTAAATAAATAACATAATTAAATGTTAATTGAATATGTTCATGTAAGTGCTAATTGAATATGTTCATGTAAGCATTTATATACTAATATGATATAACATGATTGATAGATAATTTTATTCTTTTACATGTGATCAAAAATTCGATGTTTAGTCTATGTATAAAATAACATATGTTAGGAAGAAGTAAATCCTTTATATAGTTTTTTTTTGTACAATTGTGATAAAAAAAAAGTTAGAACTTAAGATATTGTGCAAATATATCCAACCTCTCCAGAACTAGACCAACCCAAGTGGTTCATAAAGTCATTTTTAGAATCTAAAAAGAAATAAGGTTAAACTATTTTTATAAATGTTGTTTTGAAAAAAAAATATTTTCATATAAGTTGCAAAATAATTTCATAAGTTATTTGGAGAATTTATTAAAATAAATTGAAAACATCTTTTAAATATATTATAAATTATTTTTATAAGTTCTCTAAAATATATAAGCAAGTGCTTATATCATAAGATAAGTTCAAATATACTATAAATACATTATTTCAAACACCACCTTTTATGAGTTCTTTTTATCAAGTCACAAACGAGTAATAGAATTCTTCTTTCTATATCACTACCTCAATCCTCCAAAAAGGAAAAAAGACTTTTAATGTTGATGTAATCATTGAAAAATTAATTTCTAAAAACAAATATTTAAAAGTCTAATAAGGTAGCACTATAATCTTAGAAGACCAATTTATGGGGTCCTAAAAAAATTATTATTGAAAATAAAAGAAACTCATTTACTAAAAGATAAAAGTTTTATTTTGATACATTTACAAAATATTTTTTTGCATTGTCTACAATTTATAAATCATACTAGGTATAAATTTTAATGTACTTATTAAAAATGCCAATAATTGTTAATTATGTAACAATTCATGAATGGGTGATAATACATTAAAAGAACTTTTATATTATTAGTATATTTATAAAGAAGAAATTAATTAATATGACAATTAATTTTATATAATTTTTTCCCTTAAATATATTTTACCACTTTCTTATTTTGTTCCTTTTGTTGGTGATATTATATTTTTTATTTTAAAATAAAATAATTAATTACCTTTCTTATCAAATCATTTTATTAGATGTATCATATTTATGGTTCTGGCACATCTCTGAAGTTTCATTCTAATAACTGCTTGTATTTGCCCAAAATTGTCTTTAGACAATACTTTTCTAGTTAAGTATGTAACACCCTAAAAATTCAATACAAAAAAATAATAATAGAGACAATAATTATATATGATGATTATAACTAGATAAATAGGGAATAAAATCACTAAGCATGAAATAATTAACTAAGAATTAGTGAAACATGAGCAATTAAGAGATTAGACTAAGAAAAGATAAATTAGAATATGATTCAACTTTGGTCAACTCAAATCAAAGACTAGTCAATAAAAGTCATTGGGAAGGAGTTCAAAAGTCAACTCATTCATAGCAGTTTTGTAAATATAAACAAATTTAGTCTAAAGCTCAAGAGTTAGAGTTTAAACATCAAATTAACTACATAATGAGTCTATAACATCCTATTTTTCTAATTAATAAAACACAATTGTTTTATAAACAAATAAAGTTTTTAACTTAATAATAGGAAATTATTTAGCAAATTAAAGAATCATAAAAAAATAAATTAAATAAATACTTAATAAAAACTTAACAAGTAAATAAAATAAATAAAATATTTGAAAATACATAAAATTAGGAATTTAAAAATCAAGAAAATAAAACATGGTTAGGAGAATAAATAAATATAGAAAAGAAAATTTT
>JAMLFT010010820.1:0-11558 GCA_026544285.1 Pachyrhizus erosus
ATGCAATTAAAAGTTATTAAATAATATAACAATTGAGATAAATTATACCAATATCATTTAACTCATTCTCATATATATATATGTGTGTGTGTTTATATTCAAGTCAAATTTAAACATAATCTTTTATGAAACCTAATCAAATTTAGTAAATATAATTATATTATATTTTTTATAAAATTATACATTTGATTTAAATTTAACAAATAATATGTAGTAAAATATATTTGAACATGAACATTAATGTTAATGTGATATTTAATGTTATGTTTTATTTATCTTATTTTTTTAAAAAATAAGTCACATTTAATAAATTTAACTACACATCTAAAAAATAAATTTTTAATCATTATTGTTCATACATATTAAAAATAATGAAATTGAAAATAAAATACTTATGTAACATTATTTTGAAATATCTATCAATAATTATTAGATAAAATAAATTATGATAAATTTAAATGTGTGTATTAAATTTTTATTTTTATTAATAGAGCATATTTTAACATAATAATTCAACAAACTAAAATAAATTTGAACATAAAAGTAATATAATATTTATCTTTATGTATAAAAAAGAGGATCATTTGTCCAACAAAACTAAAAATGTATTTTTAATTTTTTAATAGGATTATATTAGTCTTTTAAACTATAACATTATAAATTTTTATTCTTATAAATTAAGACTTCATTAATAATAATAATTATTGTTATTATATAATTAAAAAGAATTTTTTAAATAAAAGAAATAATAAATACATAAAAGTACTTAAACCAATCATTGAAGTATGAAAAGTGCAATTAAGTGCTTTAGCAATATTTTCGCTAACTTGTATTAATGGGGGAAAAAATGCACCTTGCATTTGTCTGACAGAATGATAGAGAAAATTACCTATAGAACAAACATAAATTGCTCCTCTCACTAAAATTAATGGTAAAAAAGTTTTTCTCTAAAAAAAAAGAGTAGACTGTTTAGTTCAATCTATTTATGAAAGTAAATAGATAAACGAAAGATTATATGAACTAGATGGGGAATCCTGCGGATCCTCAGCAAGAATCACCTTTTTCATCCTCCTTTTGCTCTTAACAGGACACTTTGAATTGACTCCCAATATTATGCGCCCTTACTATTGGATACATTTAGAAAGCGTTCTACTGTAGAACATGTCATTGACAAAATCATGAAGTGACCCAGAAAATCTTTCAGACCAGCCACCATAGCATTAATTCCATTCCACATATTCAGCATTTACTCATCTCCAGTTAGCTTTTAGGGCCTCAAGTTCAATTTGTGGAGAGCAGCATTGATTCTTTCATCAGTGAACATTCTATTGCTTTCATAAAAATCAAGTATCTCCATTGATATGTTTTTGACCTGTCAAAAGAACACAATTACGTAAAAGAGATATTTTTCTTTCTCACTAAAATGAGTAGAATTCTAGTCTAGTGCATGTTCAGGACGTTTGCAACAAAGTGATTTTAAACTGGTGAGGCAGCACAAATCACTAATGCATTTTGGACCTCTATCATAACATCATCTTTAAAGAGTTAGTTCTGCTCCTGTATAAGGGTGAGGTACTGTAATGTTACAGGAGAATCCACTATTTCAACTCTACAGTAGTGTTTTCCATTGCTCCTCTTCTTGTAAGGTAGTCACCATTTGAGTCATAGAAGAGGCTCTTTGAACAACAGTTATATTAACACACTACATTTTGTCCCTATTGATTGAGAATTGTATCTGTGGCCACTGCAGAGTAGTATTTGGTATAGCATACAGAGTAACACAACTTTAGCCACCGATCAGTCATAAGGCATATGTGCAGAAAACTCAGTTTCAAGATTATCCCAGAAAATTATTGGCTCAAACACAATTTTAGCTCCTCTATTTTATTCAATCCACAATTTTAGTCCCTCCATTTTAAAATAGAAATATTTGGTACTTTTATTTTAGAAAGTCCTCAATTTTGATTAAATTCTCAGTTTTATCTATTTTTTTTATTTTTATTTTAGTCCAATTGAATCTTAAACATAACATATTCATTTAAGATATTATCAAGAAATTATTAAATTAATTAAAATGTAAGTAAAATTGAAGATTGGACCAAAATTGTAAGTTGGATAAAATTAGACAACCAAAATTACATTTAAGTGATAAATTATCATGACTCATCAATGTACCATACTAGTCTAAACATGGTCCGGCCACTAAAAGACTGACCCAGCCAAAATATTTTTTTTCTCAATCATGTCTCTTCATCCTGCTGTTTTTCAGCGGTACTATACAATTGACATCTAATCATTTCATGACAAAAATTAGATGAAAGATAACAAAGCACATCCTGTTTTGGGCTATAACTCACATGGTTCACAAACACCAAACTGTTTTTTCAGCTCATACTGGGTTAATAGTTGATCTCTATGAAATGTAGTTCATGTAACATGACATTGAAACTAGAGATGACAATGGAATGGCCGGGGACGGGTTTGACTCTTCTTGTCCCCATCCCCACAAAAGGTGGGGTGGGTACAGGTTTGAATGTAAAAGCAGGTTTAAAATTTTAATACACATCCCCATCCCTATCAAGTTTTATCAGATTCAAGTATCCCCACTATACTATTTTTGATCATTTTAATTTACTTATATATTTTTAAATAAATCATATATTAAATTATTAATTACATTTTAATTCAAATAATATATAAAAAATAAAGAACGACAAAGAAAATAAAGATAAAGAATTAAGAATTAAATTATATTTTTAGTTACACGTATCAGTTTAAGTTTGTTATTTAACTATTAAGCTAATTAATTTATATTTTTAAAAATTATAACAATAAAAAATTTAATAAATGTATTGTGTGTACATACATTATAACAAAAACATTATGAAATAATATGTAATGATGACAGGTACGGATATGGATACAGGTATAGTTTCATACCCATCCCCGACCCCATCTACATTTAAAGAAATCGGATAATACCTATACTCGGTGAAAGCAAGTATTCCCTGTCAAAGTTAGGACCGTACCCACAGATTCAGATTTATTTGCCATGCCTAATTGGAACTGCATTACCGTCCTAATACTATACAATACAACAATAGGCACGCTCTATTATGGAGATGAGATTTCAAACAGAAATTCTAGAGTTACAACGCTCTATTATGGAGATGAGATTTCAAGCAGAAATTCTAGAGTTACAATGTGTTTTGTATTGTTGAATATGCAGACCTTCTTTGACTGCCTTTTGTCCAATCAATGGTCAAACACTTGAAGGTACTTGCATTCATTTGGTGAAGGTTATTAGCCAATTTATTGGCTGCATGGAAGGCCAGGTTTCAGAAGTTAATCTCTTTACTATTGTACATGACAAATAATATGGGATTATTTGGCTTTAAGACAAGCCAGTAGTTTCACTAATGGGCAATAAGCATCAAGGTCTTCGTGTAACTTTGTAAGACATCCTCAGGGCATCATTGCTGGCATCAAATCTCATTTAGCGTTAGTCCTTAGAGAATAAGAGATGTATTACACTAGAGCTTTGGCCAGTGAGGTGTGTGCCTTTGAGTAAAATATTTCAGAAATTATTTGTAGGATCCCAATAAAATGGGATATAACGATGGGAAGTATTTTGGGTGTATTTCAGATTGTGGAATTAAGCAACTCTTTTCCTTTTCCTTTCTTTGGATATAAAGCGGAACTAAACCACTTGTGTATTCTTTGTTGTTCATTTCGCAAACTTATTTATCATCTTCACCTAAAGCTAGACTGTAGATTTGTATCCACTATTTTCCTCATTTTAAGATTCTCCAATTGATCCTATATACAGGGTGCACACCTTTCGCAGCAGTCATAGCACTGATACCAGGCTATCACCATTCAAGTTTTAGGTGGCAATTTATGACTATTGTCAACTTTATCAAAAAAATTTGAAAAAGGTACACAAAAATAAAAAAGAGACAGGTTAACTAAGTAAAGATGCGACAAACAAGTGCTTAGAAATACAGTGGAATACTCACCACGTTCATATCAACACAAAGTTCTTCAAACCAAGCAGTGGTGTCTTTTTCCCTGAGTACACTAGCAATGTATATGCAAGCTAAAGCAATCAAATGTGGAGGATGTACAAGAATTAGGTCCATCTTGTACGTGTCATTTACAAAGCCCCTGCCAGCATCAACATTCATTGTTTTATTTTTTAAAATTTAATCCAACAAAATAACTACTAATAAAATAATAAATAGAAGTTGCAATTCCAACAGCATTAGCAAGATGGCTGATAGCTCAACAAAAGTCATGCTTAATAGAGATACAAAAAAAATGATCTTTCTGGATAAATAGATTCAGCTATCTACAGCTCTGAAGAAACTTTCTTGAAAGATCTACTTCATATTCAAAAGCAAATTAGAGAAGACTCTAACATAGCAAAAGTAAAGTTGGAACAATGCCCACAATTTTTTATGACAATGATATTTAAGCAACTTAGAATGAAACAGTTGGTCTTCCAGAATTAGACATGTCAGTAACAATGAATCATCATCTATTATAATTGTGATAGTGACCGTGTGCATTAAATGATAAACAGGTAATTAATGTAAGCTTTGAAGCTCTTGACCAAAAAAGGATAAATCTAACGCAAGGTATGTTGAATGAAACATCTTCCATTTCAGGTACCATAAACATAAAACGATTGTTTGAAGCAAGGTATTTGGCAGTAGCTTCTGTTGTCTGCATTTCATATCCGATTTTGCATTGCAAACTAAAATTCATTTATACAATATAGAACCAGTGCACTTCATGGTGTCATGAAAAATAAATAACAGAAAAGAACTACACATAGACTCCCCAACTGTTTCATCTCAAGTCATTGGTATCTCAAGGAAAAATCTTTATCGTGAAACATATGTAAATGTGGTTGATATTATTTAATAATAATGCAAAGCCCCTCCTTGCTTTCTCTAATATCTAAACACACACACACACACATATAAAATATATTTATCAGAGCCACTCCAGTTAAATTTCACAAAAATATATACAGGAAACAGGAGTTAAGAAATTTTTGGCAAAAGTTTTCATCCTTTTCTAAGAAATGCTGTGATTTATATGCAAAGAAGTGACAATTAATATGATAGTTGTGTAACATGTCAAGAATCAACATGAAGCACTTAGTTCATATCAGTGAAAGGGGTAATGTTTGACTATAAAGGATGTGCTAACCATCTGGGATAACCAAAGACGTTCTAGAAAAACTCGACTGAGAACATTTACGAGTGTCACCTCCCCTGCTTACAAGCTTACAAAACCAGACAAAGATAATAACCTATACTCTGTTTTTTCCACTTTTCCTTAAAGAGAATAATTCATTGAGAGATAAAGGAAGGGCAACTGCAAAGATATTGGTGTTGGTTCCTGATCCTACAACGACGCTAATTTTATCTTTATTTCTTAATTCTTTCCAACAAGGGACATAATAATTAATGCAAGGGTCCAAGGCATTTTTCTTTAGTTAAGAATATGTTACATCAAATAGTAAACACAGCAAAAGTTAAGCATATAATAAAGGAGGGAAAAGAGATAAAAGGGGAATTGTAAAATAAGAACAAAAAGGAAAAGGCATGTAGAAACTGTTATCATCTGTTCAACAGGAAGGACTCTCACCAACTTAGTTGAGTCATGTTTAGATCATTCAGACCTGCATCCTGAAGCAACCTGGAGAATTATCATTATAATGACAGTGAGAAATCATAAATGAATATAATCCTAATGGCAAGAATGTTGGACCAGTTTTTCTGTCACCAACATATAACTTTGGTAGGATCCAATTAGAGAAAATGTTCATTATTGGTATTTGTTTGACTTGCTGACAGTTGGGAAATGTGAAGACTGAGAAAGAAAGGAACAATGAATACTTATGCATTCTTGTTGTTAGTCACATGTTTATGAGTTTTTCATCTATATCATATTTCCGTATTTAGTTTATTACATTAATTTGTCATTTAGAAAGACAAATAAAAATCTGTTTCCTAAACAAAATGATTCAGTTTTCTTTCCATCTTTAATTCCTTTTTTTATGAAAGGATAAAATTGTTTTTCCAAAATTTCAACACTCCAGCGAGCAAAACCTGAACAAGCAATCTTATCAAAACACTTACGGAGATAGTGAACGGTATGGGTGGTATACAACCAGGTAATAATTAAGAGCTTCTAAAATCTTCATTTCCATTTCAAGTATGTCCTTGATTTCGTATCTATACTTCTCATCAGTATCTGTATACAAAATAACCGTGCTTTCAGCATAGAAAAGAAATATGACAACAAGAGACAACTTTGAAAACAGATTATTCACTTTTAAGATCAGAAGTTAAATATGAAGCAACACAAGACAAATTTATAAGCTAACAGAGCTTACATAATTTTTTAATGTAAAATACAAGAAGCCGAGCCTGTACTGTGCTTTCTTCTGCTTTTGATGCCAGGTACAAGCATGTTGGAGCTACCAAGCGTGGATCATATTCTGTCATACTCTTCCTTAAAATGGAAAAAATGAAGATAGACATCAGTTGACACTTGTTAAAGGTAGCTTGTTAGGCACATACTACTATTTCAGGGTCAAAAGAAGGCAGTATTATGAATAAGACAACAGCCTGAACATTCAAACAAGACAAGCACATAAATTCAACTTTTTTAAAAAAAGATGTTATTAGAACCAACGACGACAAATCAACAACTGCTAAAAACATAAGTTGTTCAGGGAAAGGAGTGCTAGTAAATTTAGCAGTAACCAACAAATCAAACAAATTCAACAAAATTAAACAAAAAAGAAAGTGCAAAGATTGGATCAACTACTCTTTATTTTGTTTATTCACCATGTTTGATAAAAAGACTTGGATATTAGAGATGAACTTTCTACTTCTATAATAAAGGTCAACTTGTTACTTTTTATATTTCAAATATGATATAAAAAGCAGTTTCTGCTTCTAGTTACATTTGGAGGGGAAAAAATGATAATTCATGTGGTTTCTGTAGAAAAATGAAGAGTTAGTGGCCCTTATTAGAAACCACACAATATATTTTACCACTTTGATGAGGCAGTTGCAGTAAACAGATCTCAGAATGAGAGTTTTTGGCTATTCTAATACAATTGCAGAACATTAACCTAGATAGTAGTACTAATATGGACATTGGATTTAATGAAACAGAAAAAAAGAGTCTGCATCTATGATAAATCCTGACATCAAAAGGAAAAACAATTTATGAAATATACTACTAAAAACTTACATTATTGACTCCAAACTTCATAAATACAGCAAAATGTACTAGCTATCCCAAATCTAAAAGCAAGACAGGAAGTTCCAACCATTTCAAGATCTACCTCTTCCCCAATCTAGAGGTTTACAACACATACCTAGTGTAAACACGCCTCATGTATGTAACTGCTGTGGCCACAACCCTGAAAGATTGACCAACATATTGGAAGGCGTTTAACATAAAATAAATGGCAAAAGATTTGACAAAATGATGAAAATTTTCTTAAAATCTTTGACCAGAAAAATTTAGAGCACAAACTTAATACTTTGCAAATCCATTTAGGAACATAAGTAGTATTACTAATGGTTGAGCTGACTCGTAATATAACTAATGTTCACCTACACTTATCAATGGGGAAAGGTATGGAAGCATTTTTACAGGAATACAGGTGTTATAGTTCCTTTTCAAATGTAAATGATCATCATTAAAAGTCTAATCTGTTTCGTCCAAAATTGATCAAACAAAGTCATCACAGATTTATGAAATTAAAAATGTATTTCATGCATCAATATCATATATTATCCCAATTTTACATAAATAAGTAACTTCCAGTAAACATAAATAAATGCATAAACTAAACTTAGTATTTGGGAGTGGCAAAGTAAAGTTACACGGCATAGCTATGTAGCCATAGCATTTGGGAGTGGTTATTGATTTCTATTTTCTTAGTCATGGTTATGCAGAATCTCTAGAAATTGGGTGTATACAAAATTATAGTACATCCCATGTCATACAAGCCTAAAGTTTTGCTTATTGGGGAATCAAAATGCAGTCATAAATTAAACATGCCAGACATGTATTTACGTTTCTCAAACAACTTAAATTTTCATATTCTGGAATTTGTGAAAAGTATGCCAATAGGATAAATTTTAATGGTTAGGAATAATAAAAGTTCCTAAAGTAATCAAAGCGTGCTGAAAAAGGCAGGGAAAATAAAATTTAAAAAAAAAACATGATTTATATTTTATTTATCCAGGGGCTTTTGGCCTCAAGAAGTGTGGCAGTTCCTTTTTTCCCCCTTCATGCATTGCAGGCTACTAACAATTTAAGCCAGCAAGATCAAACCAATAAACAAATCTTTCCCTAGCAATTCAATTTACTTATCATTTTATGCCCCTTCCCCCACCCTTCCAATTTACTTTTCATTTTATGCCCCTTCCCCCACCCTTCCCACATTAAGATGTAACAAGTTATACACAAAAGAAATAAGTCGTGCATATTCAAGAAATACAGTTCACACCTTTGTCTCACTTTTACTTGTTGTGCCAATTTCAAAATATCTGCACAAGCATAAAAGGAAAAGGCAGAAATTCAGTAAAGACAAGTAATAAGAATCAAACATTTCTATAGCAAACGAAGGATATCAATAGTGATAGCCCTAATGATTTACATTTTATAAACATCCTTCGAAATTTCTTAAATACAAGAGCAAGCAAAAGAAATCCATAAAAGCATCATAAGAACTAACTAAGAGAGCAACGAATTATCAGTATAAGAAATTCCCTTCGAAACCAATCCCCAGCGGACGAACTTAAGGATGTCAGTAACAACTACAAATTCATAATCAACAAGCAAAAGAATGATAGTTATAAGCACAGCCAAAAGCACAACGATAGAGAACAAATCAGTAGTATGAGATGCATAAATACAAGTATGGTTAGAGATTGTAAAAATCCATAAAAAAAGATCTTACAGTTGGCCATATGCATCTTAATGAGCTTAAAATCCTCCAGCGTGATACCCTTTTCCTTGTCAAGTGTATTCACCATATCCACGTCTTCCTGATCCAGAAGATGCTTGCTGCAAGATGCATGACCCCATGAATCCCAAATCAGAACACAAACGCACACAAAGAGAGAGAGAAGGAATCATGAAGGGGCAGAGAATGATTAAACATACTAATGAGATGATGTCCAGAAATTGGCAGCCATATTTCTTCACAGATCAGAGAAACTCAGCCAAAGAGGAAGCAGAAAACAGTGGACAAACAGTGTAACTGCAAAGTAAAGCAAACCCGTTTAGAAGAGAAACTCCATTAAAGATTTATCCAAAATTAAATGTTCTACCATTTAATTAATGATGGGATATGAGTGAGAATTGCACAAAACAAAAAAGTTGAGAGCTAAATATGATAAGCAATTGAGGATGAGAACAGAAAATACTCAACCGTGCAACTATAGCTCGAAGAATTAAGTATCAAAATTTCAAAATCATATATACATGAAAATCCATTAAAAAAAAAAACTGAATTTGACAATACAAGAAAGTGGGATAGCAAATCCCAACTTAATAATTTCCACAATTAAACATTTCGACAAAAGTACTTCAGCAAACAAAGCGAAAAATAATAAATTTATTTGTTAGTCCCTTCGCATCCCTTCCTCTTCCACAAAAACTTCGAAGAACTAATACGGCAAGCAACTTTCGGAGCAGAATTTTGACGTTCCGCTCCGAAACGACATTCATAACCAACATTTAAGAAACCTCGAAAGTTCTGCGCGAAAAGTATTTGAAAAATGGAAAAACGAGAAGAAAAAGTGAAAGAGGGTTTTAGTTTTACCTGGATCAGAAGAAGCGAGGCACGAGAAGAGGTGAGAAAGAACACTCCCAACGTACGATTTAGAGAGAGAATACGCAAAAGGCACACACTTACAATTCCAAAACGCCGTTTTCTACTTAGTATATACAATGCGTCAGAATCATATTTAATTTGATTTTTAACAAACTAGTACGATGACCGGTGTCATCACCTATGATATATTAAAATTATCAATACCAATATATAGTAAAATTAACATAAATTTGTTATACAAAAATATTTTTTACTTGTCCATATTTTTTTATATTATATCTTATTAAATAATGTACTTTAATTTTAAATTGTGTTATCAAATAAGGATGATAATGAATAGAGTTTGAATTAGGTATTATATTACTCGTTATTATGTTTACACTTTAAAAGTTGTATCGTGACTCAAATTTTTATTTCTTATTACAATGATACTTAAAATTGGTTGATTCAAAATCAGAAATCGGTTACCTGTCTGATCTTTATGTTTTTTAAAACCAACTTGTAATCAAACCGGCAAAACCGGTATCACACCAGTTAAATCAGATCAAATCAATGGATTAAACGATTTCAATAATTTCTTAAAACGTTAGTTTTAATTTTTTTTTTTTAAATGTTCAAAATAATTACGTTTTGCTTTTTTTTTTTTCACAATTGTTTGGAAGCATTTGCATTCATTCACGAAATAATGAATCCTAAAACACTAAATTCAACGGTTCTTCTTTCTCAATCTCTCACAAATTCTGACAATTTATTTAGATCCTTCATTGGCAACATGTCTCAACCACACAATAGCATGTATGTGTATCTCTCTCTTCAGTGAACTTATTCTAATTTGACTATTGAAGAAATACTTTGGGTCTGAGGCATAGAATTGGGAAATACAATTTGTGGGGTGAACTAATTCTTAATCTTTGTGATTTTATTTGTTGTTTTTTTTATATTATCTTCCCCCTACTTTGAACATTTAATGATAACATGATTTTAATTAGAAATTTGGGATAATTGCATATAAATGTTTTTTATCCAAGTTGTATTATCCAAACTTATTTTCATGTTTATTTTAACTAAATTGAAGAAGGAATAATAAAATAGGAAAAAGTTTATTCGGATTCACTTCCAATAATGAGAGGTTACCGTTAGTCTTTTATTTTGAAGGTTAGTCCAAAATTGTCAATTAATTATATTTCTTGCTAATTTAGGATTGACAATTAATCAATTTCTAGTTCACAAAGAATATAGTAATGATTTTCCCTTGTGTATTGTGGTAAAAAAAAATGTTTAAGAAAAAAAATTATAGATTACATGAAAAACAAAGAAAGATTGAAAGACATTCTTTATCGTCACAAACTTTGTTACATGTATAGAATAACAACTGCTAGGTGACGGGAAAATGTGGATTTAATGCAATGAAAAAATATTTTGTTTTTAAGGGAATTTGCACGTGCATTACATTAATCTCTTCAGTAACATAGCTAGAGAAATAAACATAAAAAACTAAAAAGGATGAATGAAAGAAGCAAAGATTAACGTGAGCTCTCTTCAAGAATCTAAAAATTCAAAATAAAATTAAAAGAAAATTAATAAATATAATTTCAATTATCATTTATGTACAATTAATAAACATTAAAAACAAAAAATATTTAATTAAATTTAGTGAAATTATTATTATTATTAT
>JAMLFT010010821.1:0-11558 GCA_026544285.1 Pachyrhizus erosus
ATTAGTAAAGATAAATTTAAATATTTAATTAATTTTAATTAAAATATTCAAATTAATAAATAAATTTTAATAATATATATTAAATTTAAATAATTAAGATATAAACACTAATTTAAATTTAAATAATAAATACACTAAAACGTCTTGATTGATGATGCATTATTTTGACAACATCTAAAGTTTTTCGAACAATGTAGTATTTTATATCAAATAAATCTTTAACCCTCTTTCGATTAATGTGATATCTCACATTGGATAAATCTTTAATGATTCTCCTTCTTATTAATATTACAAAATGTTATTATAAATTATGGCCAATATTAGATATATAAGCAGTAATTTCAAATCAACAGATTAAGCGTGTTCGGACAACTTTTCGTAAAACACAATTTAGTTTTTCTGTGTAACAGTAAAAGAGTTGACAGATAAATCATCCTTATTGCCACTCCACAAAATTGTACATGAGATTTTCACTTTATATGACTCCATTTGAATCCGTTTTCTAGTTCGATCATTTTATTGACACATTCCAATATTAAACATTGGGTAATTATAATTTTCTTTTACTATTTTTTTTTTATGTTTGAATTAACAGTTGCTAAATGCATATTTGCTTCCCCATAAAAAATACATATGTTCAAATATTTCTACGTCCAGTTGGATTAAAAACAAGGAAGCTAGAAAGGGAACATCAATTTATATGCAAAGCAAATTGACTAAGAAGTTTTTAACATTTTTAACTTTTAAAAGGTTTTTTATAAAATCTTTGTCCCTATTTATTTATCATTTTTAAAATTTAAGATAATATTAATTATTTTTTTCAATCACACCCTTCTTTCTCACTTAATTTTTAATAAATTTATATATTTATCATGAAAGTGAAAATGAAAGACAATTAATATATATATTTATTATAGAGGATAAATAAAAAAGAATATAATAGAAAACTTCATTATTATTTGTGACAAACAAAAAAATTTATTGTTTTTGTTAGTTCCTATAAAAAAACATTAAACAATAATTAAAAAGAAACGTGTGGTATTTTTTAATAATAACATCTTGATCAAACTTTAATTGTACGTTACAAATTGAGGAGTGTAGAAGTTAAAATTTAAAATATCTCAAGTTTCAAGAAAATGAAAAGTATAAAAGGGTTAGACAAGTAGATATGGAAATATTGAGAAGAACATTGAATACATACACGATTAATCATAAAAGAAGGATAGAGTATGATTATAAAAACTAATTTGAGACATACTATGGAAAGTATTATCTTTAGATGAGAATGTCACCTCTGCCTTAATATAGCAAGGTCTTACTTCCCAAGATATAATGTACTCTTAAATTTCAATATTGAATTAGCAATGAAAATAAATAGACTTTGGCAAAAGGTGAAAGGATGATGAGGGTTGATTTTAAGGTTGGTGGGTGGGGATGAATATTAATAAACAATGAACCCTCAATCTATTTTCTTATGAGTTCAAGAACTCTTTCAATAAGCCACTATTAATTGTGCCTTGCATGTATAGAACTCCTACAAAAGGAGAAAATGTAAAATAAATAATCTTATTTATTAATAAAAATAATTATTAATATTTCAACGAAGTTATGATTTGCTATGCAAATATAAATACATGTAACATCGATATTTGATTTTCTCATAAAGAAATAACATTCACTCTTTTGTTCTTTTAGAATGAGTCTCACTTTAGATGAGTTAGATTTTTTCATTAAGTAATAGACATAACTTGTGATAAAATGATATATATCAGTCTATCAATTAATTAATAGACAATTTTTTCACATATTGTAGACTTACATTTTTTTCATCAATCTATAGACAAGATCATAATATATATGTTTATTGATAAATAAAAATATTATAAAGAATGTATCTAATGATCTGCTAACATTTTTTTAAAGAAAATGTTCTTTCAATAATAGAGGAATGTTTCTATCAATCAATATATAACTTAAAAGAAGATGTGTCTTTCCACAAACAAATGAATACATTGATAAAGTTAGGAGAATTAGTTGGGGATGATTAGTTGAAGGGAACAATCATTATTCCTCAATCATTTTGGCTTTGGGTATTTCGTTCAACCCTAAACAATTTGTTAAGAGTGTCAATACTTTTTTTTTAGTAAATTGTAATTAAAAATTAGTGTAGACTTTGAAGATAGATGAATATGATTAAGGATGGAATATGCTTGAAAAGAAAATTTTGGGAAGTTGAGAAAAGTTAATGGTGAGAAAGAACGAGTACTTGAAAATGGTATTGAATGAAATTTTGTCTATGATGTGTATTCATTTTGAGAAGAATAATCAAAGAACGTATTTCGGGAAGTTCAAATTCAGTTATCATTGAAGTATCTAGTATCTTTTGATAAGAAGCGAAGATAATGTGTAATAAGTGTTAATGTCATACGAGAACAATTTATTCTTTATAAGACGCATGTTCTCATATTATTTTACCATTATTTAGAATTTCTATAAATATGCACCAAATTACTGCAGTTTCTTCTTTCAATTTTTTAATATTACTCACTTTCTATACAACAAATCACCACACTCACAATTCTAATGCAAAAATGTATATATTCTTACCTATTTCTTTGTGTGCAATTAGTTTAGATTTTATTTTTATCTTTCAATAAGTATTTCTTCTTTCTATAACTCTCTCATTTTACTTTTCCTTTATTATTTACATTTACTTGTAATAATAATCAATTAATAGAAGTTCATCATAAATGATACAAATGCAAATACTAATATTAGCTAATCAAAATTAAATAATCTTTTTTTATAGATATAATATATATAGTATAAACCTATTTGACATAGACTCACACAATTTTAGTATAAATTTTGGATGATATTTAACATGTAGTATATGTCACTATAGTTTATACTTACATTTTCTAACAAATATGAAAATAAATTATTAACATAAACCAACATGTATCGTGTGTCACTATAACTATATTTTATAATGATCGTGAAAATAAATTTATTAATATATACCAACATGTATTTTGTCACTATATAGCCTACACCTAAATTATGGATAATACTTTTAATGAGTTTAATTTTAAAATAATTATAAATAATTAAATTAAATTTCATTAATAAAATCATAACTTAAATAAATATATTATAATGATAAATTTAATATACATATAAAAAAAATAATATTTTCATTGATTCATAACAAGAAATAAAAATCCTAAAGTTTTTACAAACATCAAATTTAATATTTCAAAACAAAAAGAAATATTATATTATCATTCATCTATATTCAAAAATGAAAATCTTTGAATGACCCAAACATCAATTTCATACATCATACAAAAAGAAAGAAACACTATAACTCTTGACCGTCCATAACACGAAAAATAAAAATCCTTACATCCTCACAATGTTAATTTAATATCTCATATTACAAAAATTAAAAAAATATCTTGTAGAAGTCCTAAAAAAGCATACTTGTTTCTAAACCTTTCTTGTCCAACTATAAAAAGAGAAATTACGATGTTAAAAAATGAACATGTTTATTAGTATTTATGATTTTCATTATGTAGGATAGATTAGGTAAACTAGAATAGTTCACTATATTCACAATGTGAATAAACAAAAATTGTCTATATAAACAAAATATTACTAGTAATTTGAGCAATTGGGATTGAATAAAGACCTAAACTACAAATAAATCAATGAACACATAGGAACACGTACAAAAATTAAAAACAATCAATATTATAAAATAAAAATCATATATGATTAAGTTTTTCAACTCCAATTTCATACAATTATTAATATCACTTAACTTCTACCATGTCTTATATTAAAGTCACTTCATTCACTTGCAACATTGGGTATCTAAACATAAAATTATATATCTTTGTAAAATATCATATTGTTGTTGAATCTCTTCCTAATTGATGGAGTTTAATTGTAAGAGTTTGTACATCTTAACCTACAACTTATATGATATCATTAATTTCTTGATTTCTAGGAAATTGTGCTAAAAAAAAGAAACAAAATTTTCAAGTACCTTTTCTAATTTTTGAAATCTAAATTCTGTAGTAAAACAATATAAGTGATAGAATACATATAAAATAGCCATAATCAACTCATGTATTCCTATTGAGTTTCACATTTTTCAGCCTCAACTTAATTTGTAAGGTTAACTGTTACATTCTTCCAAATTCCAATTTCAACAATTATGATTACTAAATTTGAATGTTAGCTGGATTGGTACTATTCTGCGTTAAACTCCAAATAATGTCTGAAACTTGAAACGTACAGATCAACTTCAGCTAAAATAAGCACATGTATTTAACTAGCAAAACTATTTTACAAGAAATAGTCTAACCTATATACATCAGTTTCAGTCACAACTAACAAAACTATTTTATATACAGTAATGGAGCTAAAAATATGATTTATCAAAAGCAAGTATAAATTAGTTAAATATTAAAACAATAATATAATTATAAGGTGAACAAGGATTTTTTAAAATATACAGAATATGAATCACTAATATAACTTTAGCAATTAAGCAATGCAAAACAATCACAGCAAGCAAGCATCCTAATATAACTTTCTCCAATGGCGGCACCAAAGTTGGTTCCTCTACTGTTACTAACCATAATAGTGGGAACCAAGAATGTGTTGGCTAAAGGAGGAGGAACAGTAAGTTGGTGTGTGGCCAAGAGTGATGCTAGCAATGATGCACTGCAAACAGCCTTGGACTATGCATGTGGAGCTGTTAAAATCACTTATAAATTGTCTCCTTTTCCATATCTTTCAAAGTGTAAATTCATAAGGGTGTTCAAAGAATAATTATTCAGAAATAAAATATAAGAAGGCAGGTTCAAATTCAGAAATAAATTTTGGGACATGCAAGCAAACACCTCACATGGAATCAAGCATCAGTCATTCAATTCCAGTCAATTTAAGATATGATTCATCCCTTTCAAGCAACTAACTCATATAAACAATCAATGAAATTTCTCATTTGATTTAAAGATAAACAAAGTGCTATAACAACAAAAAATAAGATTCATATATACTTAGTTGAATTCACAATCACAATATAACACTATCATAGGATTTTACATTTTAACTGGTGATTCATTTAAACATTTATTTGGTGAAATGATGAAGCCTAATCATTATCATTTTATGTTATCATTGCTAAAAAAAGAACGACAGAATCATGTGGCAAACTCTACCAACAAAAGAGTAGAGAGTAAGAGAATAAGGTGTTAATCATATAGAACTCAGCATCAGTTAAAGCTTAAAATGAAGTCAACAACCATTCATTCAACCTAATTAATATAGTATAGTAATATATGCTATTTGCGTGCTTTGTGGATAGCAGCCAAAATTGATGCCAAATTGCATAGGGCAATGCTCATCCTAAACGTATCTCAAAGAAATTTGAAGGAAGCACCAATCAGCTATGAACCTACAAATAGAAATACAATACGAAAGTTTTTTAATGATTGCCTTAACTAATTTCTAATATATGCTTTGGAAATCGAAATGTTCCTAGTAAATAGCAATCAGAATCGGATTTCGAATCACAGTGCATAAACTATGTTTTTGCTTACGCTAAAAAGAGAGTGAAGGTCTGTGATGATTAGAGACGACTGTACATATGAGTGATGTTTCTTCCTTTCTGTTATGCACCGATACGAAATTGCAAGATAAACTGGAATACGGTTGCAATAAGCAAAATCATAAACTCAACCTTGTTTTTTATGGCAGTAGCATCGTCTATAAGAAGAAGTAGCGGATTGAGAAAAAGATGAGTGAATTATTTAGGAATCGGTGAATGAGAAAAGCTGGCTAATGAGTGAAAGCGTACAGAATGAGAAACCCGTAAATAAGGAGCGCGAGAGGGACAAAGATGAGAAAGTGCACTTATTATTTTAAAAACAATGTTAAAGCAAATAGAACATCATTTTAAGATCACTAAGAGTAACTCTTGTAATACTACTGTGGATGTTAAGGAACTCGGTTATGGTCCCAAATTTTGGAAGACCTGAAAAACATTTAATACATTCAAGCTTTAAAAAATATATTGTTGATTTAAATAATTAAATAATAAGTTTTATTATAATAAATTTTACAAGTATTATAATTTCTTTTCTTTTTGAAATTAGATTATTCCATTTAAATTATAATTAAGTGGTACACTACGTTGAAGTATTAGAACTTTTTTCCCAATTGCATACATTGTGTATGACATATTATTGACAATACTTGTAACTGTTTTTGCAACTGAAAAAAAAAATTATTTAAATCTTATTTAAGTCGAATTGAGACGTATAATAAATTAAATGAATTAGTTATATTGTCGGTTGTTAATATTAAAATTACTAAATTATAAAGTGGTGTCTCTAAAAATATTTCTTGAACAACAATGATATAAAAATAAAAATAAAATTAAAGATATAATTATACAGCGATAGATGAAGAAAAATTATAGGTAAAGTAACTTTTAATGATATCAAATTTTGTGTCACTATAGGATGTATGTAACTATATGACAATTTTTTTGTAGTGGTTGATCCTTAAAGTTTTATCTAAACAATTTTATTTCACTTTTTAAAGTATTATCTAAACATATTTAAGAATAAAAAAAATTAAAATTACCAGGAATCAATTTTTTTAAAAAAAAACATTAAAGATTAAAAACAAAATTTATAAGTTTATCAAATACCAAAGACATATTTAAGTCTTAATTAAATGACATGTTGCAATTCAAGATAATAACAAATCACTTCAATTTATACAATTATGTTTAGACTTGAAGCAAATACAAATGAAAGAATTAGAAGTATAGACAAAAAAACATATTATGTTTGATTATAGTTTATACATCATAAAACCCAAGTTTCAAGTATGTCAACCGAATTTTATCTTCAAATAATATCATAAATATGCTCAACAATATTACCTTTGTTTCTATATATACAAAATAAATGCTTAATTTATCAAGACCAATGAAAATAACTAAATTAGTTAATTTTAATTAATATTATAATAAAATTTAAATTTTATTTAAAAAATATCCATAATATTAATCAATTTAAGTGGTAGTTAGATAATAATGCAACTATTCATAATTCAAAAATTATTTTTCAACCAATGAGTATGAATTATATGATCAATAACTCAATAAATGCATACACTTTGATGGAAAATAATGATATCTTATTAATATATTTCATAATAAATTAGGAGTATAAAAAATTAATAATTAATACCTTTGAAAGTATTAATATGTATGTTTCTTATATTACCCCCATCTCAAATTATTGTAGTTTAAGATTTTTAAAAATATTCCAAAATAATCGATATTCTTACTTTTGTCTTTTAATAAATATTTTTATTTTGAAAAACTTAATAATATATTTATTAAAATTAAGAAAAATAGTAAAAATATTTTAGTAAAATTATCATATAATAAATATTATTTTTTTGAAATATTACTTTTCTTATTCTGTGTGAAAAAAATCTTAAACTACAATAATTTTAGAATAAAAGAAATAATTAGAAATTAAAAAAATATTATTATTTATTTCTTATATATAGAAATAGAGGTAGTACTATTTTTGTGTTTGAGCATTTTGCTCTCAAACTCATGATTTTGGTTAAACCAATGTGTTTCTTCCCACATTGTTGTAGGACTCGGCTAAATCACCTTCCAGTTGAAAATACAAACCCAAAACTGAAAACTCCTATTAAGAACATCTGAGCTAAAGATAAAATGGAAAATACGAATAAATACCTCTTATATTATACATATATAAGAACCTATCAAGTGAGGGCACCAGAGATGGAAAAAGCTAATCTTAATCACACAACTATGAACTATATATGATTAGCTAAAGATTGATTTTACTTAAAAATGATCTTAACCATCCATTTGGGATTAAAAAGTCTAGATTAACTTTTCTCATGCTCTCACACTAAAGCCTATATACACGGTTCTATGTTCATGGAAATGCAAAGGAAACACAGGTTTCCCAGATCAGAATGTAACGATTTAAATACTGCCATCACCTTAGGTGAATCAACAATTAGCAAATTTTGGCTTAACCTCACCTCATGCATCCTCTACCCACCTGTTTTACTAAGAAATACACAATAAGCACTCCAGTTAATATATGGAGATAAATCAATCACATGTACAGCAGCAATTGGCAAGTAGAGCTAACAAGGGTGGTCATTCATGCAAAAAAGCCGGTTACAAATTGTGGATTCAAGAGCTACCATGTTATAAATCACTCCAATACAGGTTAATGCTTAAGTTCATGGGCATAAGCTGTATTTCGGTTTCAGGAGCTGGATATTGATTGATCATGTTCCAGTATAACTGCAAATTGTCACTTCCCACAAATTCGCAGCAATTGTGCCATTGATCTCCCCAAAAACAAGACAAAACAGTCATGAAGCTGAGCATCTTCTAACCTGAAACATTGCTTGGAAGTCTCATCTTTCAATATCTGATTGAGAAACTTTGCTGCTATAACTAGAATCCTAACTAACTTGCATTTTCTTCATTTTCTTTTTCAAGGCTTCATCAAAGTTGCTGCTTGACAGTGAAAGAACCTGGTTTAGCAGTAACTTCACACCAGATTTTACCATAATTGCAAATCTAGGTTTTATCCTCTCTTCTAAATTGTATCCAAAATATTGAGGGAACTTAACCAGCTCAGATTTTGGGTAATCTGTGGTCAAAAAGAAATCCCATTTTGGAATCAAATTTACAGTCAAGCTGAAAGTATACAAGGCCCCGTATCTTGAAATCATGGTCCCAATTTCTTCCAAAGTGTATCCCTTCTCCAAGAAAAACTCTGTTACAGGCTTTAGGTTGGTCTCAATGCTAAGACCAAAATTCTGTGGGCATCTGAATAGAAGAATGCCAACATCAACCCCCAAAGAACGGAAGTACTTAGCCGTAGGTCGGAGATTGTCCTCTACACTGTAACTAACAATATTAGGGCAACGAGTTAAAATCTTACCTATACTCTCTTCTGAGAGGCCTAATTCAAGGAGAAAATCTATGCTTTCCATCACTTTCGGCCTGCTATAAGTTAGCAGCGCTGGGAAACGATGGATCACCTTTGGCCATTGCTTCTTGTCAACACCCAAAGATTCAAAGAACTTCATGGTGGGTTTGAGATTTTCAGATAGACTGATTCCACATAATTGAGGCCTTTTAGTGAGGATAGTGGGAATGTTCTCTTTTGGCACTCCAAGTTCAAGAAAAAACTCAACCACTGGCTTAATTTTACCTTCCAAGCTATAGTAGGCAAAAGATGGGAATCGTCTTGTGATACTCCTAATCTGCTCCATATCCATACCAAGTTCCATGAGATAGACAATATGAGGGCGAAGATTGCCACCATCTGGGTCTATCTCACTCACTCGAGACACAGCTTTAAGCTTCTTAGAGTCTAACACTGGATTAGAAGGAGGAACCAACACTGCTGATTTATCCTTAACAGGTGGATTTGGATAGTTTTCCACTACATCCACTAGAATGTTTCCATGTTCTTCAAAAAGAGAATCAAGATACGGAATAAGTGCATCCCTGATCTCCAGAGTTGTAAGCTCTCTCCCTGTTCATGTCAATGAAACTGCGATTAGCCAGATCCAACGTGGAAGAAAGTTATGAAATAGAGCAATTAATTGTTGTCACAGAACCTGTGAGATACCAAGATTTGTGTTTAGAGTGAAGCTTTGAGACAAGGTGATCAATAAATTGATCTGACCTGTTGCTGGTTCTAGCAGCAATCGCATTGCTCAAACCTTGTTTCTTCAAAAACAAGGTCAACACAGCCTTGGCTTCCTCCTTTTCTGCTGCTAACAGAGTGGGAGAGACCACTTTTAAATTAAAAGATCTGTTTATGCCTGAGTAAAAAACACCAACATGAAGGTCCATGCTTATTAGAATAGTACACAAACCTCATGCCAATTGCAACATCTAAAAATCAAAAAGAAAAAAATGCTAACCAGATTTTGCCTGGCAAAAGAAGACCTTTGCAGGAAAAGAAAGTTGAGTCCTGATGTAAAATATTCATTAGAGGGAAAAAAGTTCAAGTTTTTAAAATATCAGACGGATGAAAAACAGATAACAGATATAAGAGATTGAAAATCCTAGCATATGCTAATAGACAGTAAGAAGAAAAACAAAAACATATTGGTGTAGTCAAAGTTGTTAAGGGTACATTTGGATAAACAACTTAATTAAGCACTCATTGAATAAATGCTTTTCATATAAGCACTATGTATAAGTTGTTTCTATAATTGAAGAGAAAGTAATAGGGTTAAAAATGTTTTTACATATATTATAAGTTGAGTTCATAAGCAATTCTAGAAAGCTTATTGAAATAATCTGAAAACAACTTATGGACATATTTGTTATTATGTTAGTTCTTCTAAACACTTACTCAACTGCTTATGTCATAAGATAAGTCTATTGTATACAAGCTTTTCCAAACACACCCTAAGGGCATTTCAAAGATCTTGTTAGAGCTTGTAAAAATGGCTCCCTTTTAACATATTTTATTATGATTTCACAGGAAAATTGGTTAACATAAGTTCATTTTAGAATGATTTAAATCCTCCTACAACATCCACTTACTAATCCTCTTGCTAAATATAAAAAGTATTGATATGTTTACGTTTCTAATATAAATACATCTATATGTTTATTTAATATAAAGTATTAGGAAGATTTATTAGAGGATATGCCATTCCTCTTCTTTTTTTCATCTTATGTAAGTAATCAAAGTTGTGAATAAGCTCTTACAAGAACTTATTAAGCAAGTACTTTACCCAAACCCGCCCATAGACAAATCTTATTTGGCTTATGGCAAATGATCACAATTCACATAGACCCAGATACCCCACTTCCTCCAATTCTGCATTCACAAACAGAAATACACCCCACAAGTTCATTGAACTCATGAGTTCCCTCCTCCCTCTTGATTTCCCCTCTTGGGGTTTTGAAATTAACAGAGTTAACAACATGAAAAATTGAACTAGAGATGGATACAAGGCATGCAAGAAAATCCCATAGTGTGTGAAATGCATTAAAAGAGTGAAGAAGAAAAGAACCTTATGGTAGTGTGAGAGAAAAATCTAGCACAACGAAAATGGTGGGGTGGATGAATTGAGGAGAAACTCTTCATCTTAGAAGGTTTGAGTTAGTGTGATGTCAGATTCATATGGCAAATGAAAAAGAAAGGTTTATTCATTGTATCACTGCGTGTGGACAACATACAATCGACATTGGACAGAATCACGGGAGATAAGGTAAGATAGATATCGGCCACGTGTGAAATACTTTGCATATAGTAAGATAGACAGTGTCATATGATTCATTTACAATGATACTCTGTTTGTTTTTATTTAAAAAATAATGGCGACTTTGAAAGTGTAAATTGATGATAATTTAATTTTTTTATAAAAAAATAATTTCCATTTAATTTTTAAATATATAAAAAATAAAATAATTATATTATTTTATATAA
>JAMLFT010010822.1:0-11557 GCA_026544285.1 Pachyrhizus erosus
GGAAAAGAAAAAAGGGGGAGGTTTTTTTTTTTTTTTTTTGGTTGGTTTTTAATTAATAGATTTTTTTAAAAAAAAAAGAAGAAAAAGGGGGGGGGGAGGGGGGGGGGGGGGGGGGGGGGGGGGGGGTGGGGGGATAAGATGTAGTCCCCCAAATATGGGTTTTGGGTTTAGTGGAATTAATAAAGGAAGAGACTTGCACCTTGGGGGTTTTCTTCTGAATGTGATTTTTGGAAACTAAATTGATCCTTGCTTGTGTATAAACCAAACTCTATGCATGTTGCCGGGTTCCTTTTAGTTTTTCAATTTATATTAAATTAAATTTCTTTAGAGTTCTCCTATACTGGGATTTATTTCTGCATTTAAATTTCAAAATTGTATAATTGATTAACAGATTAAGTGCAGTTATCAGCAGTTATATAGACTTTAAAGAAGTGAGGTTAACTGTTCATTTTAAATTATTTATTGTAACACCAAGAGTTTCCTTTACAGATTAAGACGACATAGAAGTAAAAGCTTTCTATGTATCTCAATTAAAAAAAGTTGGCACTAGTACAGTGTAGGATTGTTAGGAATCTACTTTAGATATTTGTGTTTGCAGATAAATTTGTTTTGAATATATTAAAACTTCGTTTTGCAGTTTTTTATTGTACCATCCATTTTGTATTACTTGTTCTTTACTTCTGAACTTTGCTTGACAGTCTAAAATGAATAAGTATTGAACCATCTTTTTGCTGCTCATCCTGTCTAATTTCTGTGGATGCTAATTTTGATTTATTGATTTTGAAACTTCAACTTAGGGATAAAATTTGATGCCTTTGATTACTTTGCTAAAAGCTGATAAATTTTTCTTCATGTTGTAGGCAAAGTATGCCTTTGAAGGAATCTAGTAAGTCTTGTACGAGGATTTTGTGGTATTGATTTCCAATATTCAATTTATGGTTTGAGCTTCTGTTGGGAAACTGAGATACAAGCTGATCACATAGGAATATCCAGTACTCTTTCAGATTTCATGCCTGCCATGAAAAAGGTTGTTTGGTGTTGCAGTAGTACCTTTGCCTAGTCCTTCTCTTTAAAATAAAAGAAATAGAGGGATAATTAACTGAGAACTGTGTGTTTGAATACACAGCAGATGTGTGTTTATATAGGTTAATTACATTAATTATACATAAATAGAGGATATTCTGTTTCCTCTAAATCAAAGATTATGTGCCTATAAACCGTAATTATAAATAAATCAGAATATTGTATTCTGATTTTCAACAATTGCAATGTAATAATGTTGGGATTGGCCAAGTGCCTGGAAATTAGTAACAAGAATTTACTATTATTCGCCATATATCTCACTCTCTCTGAAGTCAACTATTACTAAAAGAGAATAACTTTTTATTTTGAATTTAAACTAGTATCGGTTGTTGAAGTTGCTGGGCCTTATTCTGTCTCTTTAAGAACTTGAGTTGGGGTGCATTCTTTATTCTGTGTTACACTTCTTTTTTCATTTGAGAATTGCAACATTGTTCTCTTGTGGAAACTATTTATAGCTGTAGTTTTATAAAGCAGCGCCTACTTCATTTGCTTTATTCTTGCTGTTTATATCTCTTAAGTTGGTCTTTTTAATCAAACAAATTATTTTGGTTTGATGGGGTTTCCTTATCAATTTTACTTTTTGTAGAATATGTTGTTGTAGTCTATTGCTGTTGTGTTCGTCAACAATGAGGATTTTAGGGTTTAGGGCTTGCCTTTTGAATTGCATTTGGTCTGTTGATTGAGTTCCTTTCTTGTTTTTGTTTAACAGAATCCTGAGCAGACTCGTTTTGGATATGTATTCAACAAGTTGGTGAAGGAGCTTGGAGAACCTGTTGACTTTGAACTTCCAGACTGGTTTAATAAACCAAAGCCAATGCAGTATACCTATATAAAACGCAGTATCCTTCATACATGTTCTGAAATATTCACAATAACTGTATATCTCATGTAGAGCTGTATAATCTTTGGTTAATGAGTGAATTTGTACATGTTGACCCAACTCATATGGTATCTTCAGTTGTGTGTAATTTCCTCATTGCTTCTGAAGTATTTAATCCTGTTATACTTAGTTTTTCTGTTTAGATGGTGTATAGTTTTAGATAATCTTCTATATTTGTTTGTCCTTATAAATTTAAGACATATATCTCACTAAGAAGGTTAAGAGATCCCGGTTTGATGATGATGGCATATTCTGTTCCTGTACTCCTTCCCCTGGATCTACTAGTTTATGTGGTAGAGATTGCCACTGTGGGTAAGTGTTCCATTTGTATGTGATTTATCACAATTTTCATGTGTTTATTCTTTCTAGGACGTGCTGACTCTATCTTAAGTAATGTTCCTGAATGTACCTTAATTTCTATTATTTATATATTTACTAAGTTTGTTGTCTGCAGCCAACCAACCATCCGAACCATCATTTCTTTTTTCAGAAATATATTATTTTCGTGTCTGTCTGAGTACTTGTGTTTTAATGAGCTATATAGTGTGGTTAATTAAGTTCCTACTTAAGTGTATCCAATTCATCATTATTGTCACTATTGGTATTGTTGTTTATTCTCATTGTTGCCTGACCTGAGGTCTGATAATGATTGTTTCCCAAACTGAGCATGTTATAGAAAGCATGTTACATTCCTCAAACCCCACAGGCCTCTAAACCAACAAAGAATGGGATGGTGTAGCTTGATTGTTTTGGTTCCATAAGTTAAACAAAATACCTACAAACTAGTTCCATGGCTGATTGGGTTATTACCTTGGACTAATCATGTTTAAAATGAATAGTTATTGTTTCTAGATTTTGCTGGTGCACCTAGTATAGACTTTGATTTATTATTTTACACATAAAGTCTCTGCTTGTTTAATATATAATATGTAATATGTAATATGTAATATGTAATATGTAATATAGATGCAAGTGTCAACATAATTTTTGAGTCATATTATTCATTCATTATGTTGACTGTTTCTGTAGGATGCTTCTGTCTAGCTGTTCATCAGGCTGTAAATGTGGGAGCTCCTGTCTTAACAAACCATTTCAGAATCGTCCTGTGAAAAAGATGAAATTGGTTAAGGTAATAAATTTCTGGCTCAAGATTTTTTTTCCTGGGTTTGTTATAATGTAGTTCTCTCAAGCTATTCCTGTATTTTCTATTCATTGCAAAATCATCATTCTGTTTAGAGGTTTTTGAACCTTGTGTAGGTAATGTTTGCATGTGCACCAGCCATGGTTATCTAATGCAGCTACTATTCTCGTTTTCCATTTTAATTTGGGTTTATATTGCTGTGTGTATCTTTACTTACAGGAGGAATTTGACTATTTGCCTTATTTTTGTCTTGAAAGTTCTGTAGTCTTTATCCTATTCATTTTTGCTAAACAAACTAACAAAATCTTTACATTCATAAAAGTCAATTTGAAATTTTGAAAACAAATAATTATATTCCTTTCTTAATTGAAAGTCCTCACCCCCATCCCCATTATCTCCTCAACTTTTCTATCATCCCAATCCTTTATTTGTGCACATAGATATTTGCTCATACTCAAGCTAGATTTTTTGAATTCGTACAATCATTTGAATTTCTATTCTTATATCTACACTTAACATGCTGAGCTTTTATATATTTCTATAGACTGAGAAATGTGGTTCTGGAATTGTGGCGGATGAAGATATTAAGCTTGGGGAGTTTGTCATTGAATATGTTGGAGAAGGTGACAGTGAATTGTTTTTCCTTTCTATATTTATAAAATGATTCTTTTTTAATTATTTTAAAAGCTACTTACAAGTGTTGCGTCTCCCTACAGTCATTGATGACAAAACATGTGAGGAAAGACTTTGGAACATGAAACATCGTGGGGAAACAAACTTCTACTTATGTGAAATCAATCGAGATATGGTGATAGATGCAACATATAAGGGAAACAAATCAAGATACATCAATCACAGTTGCTGCCCCAATACTGAGATGCAGAAATGGTTGACTATTATTTGTTTTATTTGTATGATGTAGCAAATATTTGGTTTTTATACAAACATCATTTAATAGAAGAGTTAGGCACTTCCTCTAACAAGTTCATTTTCTGTTTTTCCATTTCAAGGATTATTGATGGTGAAACAAGAATTGGCATATTTGCAACTCGTGACATACTAAAGGGCGAGCATCTGACTTACGATTACCAGTATGAGCACTTTCCTGTTTCTTTGCTTACACCCTTTTAGCTGAACTAAATTTTCCATATGCCTCTGGAAAGTTTTGGTATTGTTAGTCTCTCCAGAATTATGCTAGCATGACTTCAGCACGTGTATTCTATGTTTCTAACTATGTAGCAGGTTTGTTCAATTTGGTGCAGATCAAGATTGTCACTGTGGTGCAGCTGAGTGTAGGCGCAAGTTGGGTGTCCGGCCTACCAAGCCTAAAATTTCTTCAGATGCTGCATTAAAATTAGTTGCATATCAGGTGGCTTCATCTTCTCGTAAAAAATAGCCATTCTATATAGAGTAGAGATATATCATATGTCTCTCTCTCTAATCTCCATGACTCTTGAAATATAATAAAGTACTAAATAAACTGAATTTCAGCATCTTTCTATTATTAGTTAAAAAAGAAATATATTGTTAAAATTTCATTAGACTTGCAATTAAGAAATGCCTATACTTCGAATTTTCAATGGTTATAGCTGTTTCAATTGTTAAATATATGGAAGATTTCAAGTTCAACTGCATAATCATAAAATGAGATTAATGAAGTTAGTGAAGAAGAGAAAAAGAGGCCCTTTATTTGCTGTAAAATATATTTTGGGTTCTGATGTTATGACAATTTCTTGTTTAACTAACCAATTGAGAAAAAATTAGCGGTGAATTGAAAATCAGAGAAGAGAAACTGAGTTCATTAATTCACCAAAACAGAATCGTACAGGAAAGCTCTCCATTTATAGCAGGAGAGCTCTCCATTTATAGCAGGGTACAGATCAGTGACAGTTGAATTCAGATACAACAGCTCTGCTGACTCAGCATATGTGTCTAGCACTAATGTGACAGCCAGCTACAGCTGCACAGGCTAACATACTAACTACTTAGATGCCTTACTGCTACTATACTCCAACAAGGAAGAGCTCTGCTTGAACATTGTGGAAGAAGTATAGTTGATTTGAGATTTTAGGTTTCTGATATTATGACAATTTCTTGTTTTAAAAGATGTGTAAGGTAAAAATTACAATTAGAATGTTGCCCAAGAGAATAGCATTGTAGATATGCTCTCCTTTAGGGAATGATCATTCCTTCATCTTAAGGAATGCACATTTCCATTTTAAAGCTGCTACCAATCATTCATTCTATCCTATCATTTTTTCCCCATTGTCACTCCCATACCATCAGTTCCCAAGTAATTAGCATAATCACTTTTATTGAATTTGGTATGTACTACATGTATACTAAGTTACAAAAATCTGTCTTGTTGACTAATTGTGTACTTTTGTCTGGACAGGTTTATCAGAATGGAGGTTTGCAAATTGGTAAGCTTGCTTCTTTATTTTGTTAGTTATATACTATTTTATTTTTCTTCTGAAAGAAAATATGCATAAAATCTGGGATTGGTTCCTCTTTGAATTTATCTTCTATATTATAAAATGTCCCTTTTCTGTTGTAATTGGTTTTGTAGGAGGTACTCGTGTTGTTGACCAACCGAAGTGCTTACACAATTGCATTGGTGAAGTGATTAGGATTAAACAGCTTGAAAATGAGAGGTATGTTAAAATTGTCTATTTTTTAATTGCGATACCCTGTCTTGTGAATTTTATGTATTTATTTATATTTTATTAAGTTAACTTGATGAAGTCATAACTAGATTATAACCTTAATCATTTTCATTCTTAAAATGCTACAGATTTGGAATTATTAAACGGTTTGATAAATATTCTCGAAAACACTCGGTAAGAGATTCTTTGGCTGGATTTTCACAATTTAGATGAAAATTGTCATCAAATATGAACATGCATTTAATTTGTGTTTGCAGATCATGTTTGAGGATGGTTGTGTTGAAATTTATGACATGTCAAAAGAGGACTGGGAACTTGTGAGATAGTGATGCAGCTGTTGGGTAGGAACTACTTGTGAATATTTCTTTTGCATGGTTGTATCTATCTATATGACATTGTGAAATATTATATCTTAATAGGCATCTCTCCAAATTGGTACAGTTTTATTTGATTTGTTGACTTGGAAATGGTGAAATAATTTTGGTTGGCCTGCTTTTTAGTATGTGCTGATTGGGGCACCAGACTAGCACCTCGTTGAATGTGTTTTAACTTTAACTCTGTCATGGCATATATAATAATGAGTTTTCTCATCTCCTCTTTCTTGTCTGCTTTCTGAAGAATGTTCTGACACTGAATGCAAGATTGACTAACAGCAGTATGTTTGATTGTAGATGTTGATGCTTATGCTAACAGAATGAAGATTGTATTTTTAGCAGCAGTATGTATGATTGTAGATGTTGATGCTCATGCTAACAGAGTGAAGATTGTATTTTTGTTACCTTAGTGTTAATTATTTTATAAGTCTTCATCGATGTGAGAAATAGGGTTATCATTTCTCCTAGTGTGATTTCCATTTTTATTAGGGAAAGGCATGTAAAGGGCTTTTAACTTAATTTTGGTCATGGTTGCATGCATGTTATTTAGTTTTGAATATATTGATCATTTAGCTGTAAAAAGGTTTTGTCCCTCTTAATGACACTTATGGTCCAGTCTTTTTAAACATCCTTCATGGTCATTTTTGCATATAGTTTTTCATCCTTGTGGAAACTAACTTGTTCCATTCATCTTTTGTTACATTGCTACTAAGCATACCCTCAGTTGGTAACTTTTTAATAGTAAGTATTGTCTAGTTAGAAAATGAGGAACGAAAAATGGCTAAATGGTAATACCTGTGTTGTTCAGGTGCAGGTGAAAGGAATTGAAAAACTGAAAATTGGAACCATTATTCTTTCATTGCATGTGCATAATTCTTGTAGTTGCCGAGGCTTTGGTCAACAGAATATGAAGCGGGATATATCAACACAAGTCTTACTGATTGAAGATATAAGTTTTGTTTTTTACTAACAAACTGTATCGTGTTATCCTGGAAGATTATTGTACTAGGTACTGAAAATAATCCTTGTATTTTTGAAAATCCTGATGGTACTGTAAAATGAGAATTCATCTTGTACCATTACCTAGGATATGTGTAGTTGTTGTTTCAAGTGTATTCTTTTACTTTCTTCCTATTTTTCTAGTATAAGGTTAGTGATAAATGAGGGAGTTTCGATGAAGAAAAACAAGGAAGAAACTTGTTTTAACATGCATTACTCTTAGATCAATGCTGAAGGCTTGTATCATTTAAAGTGGGGCACATTAATCTTGTTCTTCTTGAACTTGTATTATAAGTCATTTTGATTACATAAATGGAAAACCGTATTTGATTTTGTTGCGTTTAATTCCATTATTGAATGTTACATGATCAAGGCAAAGGAGCACCTTTCTAATGTGTGGGTACTCTGAAATTGTTTCACATACATGTACCAAGCTTTTATTATGTGTGTATTGTGTGAATAATATCACTATAAAACATTGTGTTTAATTAATAATGAATAGAACGAAATATAGAAAAGAATTAATAAACTAATCATGATGTAAGGTACCATAAATAAAATACGAGATGTATGTAATGTCTTGTTTGAATAAAAATATATGCATAAGAGTAGTGCAAAAAATATATTAAACAGATATTTTTAAATAAAAGGACAGTGATGAGATGTTCACAAATTTTATTATTTATCTCCAAATTTTCAATAAAGTTTCTTCTTTAATATCACAATTTGTTTTGATTATTACCTTGTTTATACTATTTTAGTTTTTAAATTTAAATAAAATGTTTCATAAACAAGGATAGAGATTCAAAATTTAATTAAAAATACATTAACTGATTTAATATCTAATTTTACTAAATATTTTAATTTGCCCATAATCTAACTTATAAATTCTATAAAAAAAATATTATTCATTGAATTACACTTGAACGAGAATTATAACTTTTGTAATAATAAAATAAGAAAAATTTCTATTTAACACCACAATCCTCTATATTTTTTTACATTACCGCTGCTAATTATTTCTATTACTGCAGATGAAGTTTCAAATTAGAGCTTGGGTGGAGGAAAGGATTCACAACACCTGAAATTGACCTAAAGCTTTGAAATGGATGACTTTGGAAAGCAAAATGAATAAATGGATTGTGAGATGAATTTTATAATGGTTCAATTAGAGTGCAAAAAAGTGGAATAAAATACTTTAATGTCAAGAATTATAGGTGGTAAAAAAAAAGTTGGTAAAGTGAATTAACTCATTCAATTCATCTAGGTTGATTCATCATAGATTAAGTAAAAGATAAGTTAATCTAATTTGATTCTTTTTTTTTAACCAAGAAAAAGTTAATGGTCTATAACTCCTCTACTTAGCTATTTAGTAACATTAGAAAATTCAAATATAAGAACATCCTTAAAATCCAAGAGAAAATGATTAGTAACTAAATATGCAATTTCTCACTTTCTCACGAACAAAGACAAGAAAGCTATTTAAAGTCTTGTTAAATAAACTTGCCCAAAAATATTTCTAAGAGAAAAATAAGAAAAAAAATTAAATGAATTTTTTCATTATCTATAATTAACTTAGGTATAAGTTAATTTGTAAAAATCTCATAATTTTTTTTTGAAAAATGAATACATAAGTTAATTTTAGTTTATAAAAAATCTTGCTTTATTTTTTTCTTCTCCTAGAATGTTTTTGGATAAGCTTACTTAATCAGACCCTTATACTAAATATTAACATTCAAAAGAAAGAAGAAATAAAATGTAATATAGAGAAAGACTCCACTACTAGTAGGATGAAAAATGGTTTGGAGAACATGGTGTTGATGACTAAAATGTTGTTGTTGTTACCTATCGTCGATGTGTTAAACAATGAAGTGGTGAACGATAATGAACCCTATCTTAATGTTGTAAAAGTGAGTTCAAATATTGTAAAATGAGATGAGAGTTTGATTTGATTAGATCAGGAAGGAAAGTCAATATTTTGACTTAAATAATATCTTGATTCTTATAAAATAAAGTATTTTTTTATTTTAATCATTTTAAAGTTTTATTTGTTTTAGTACTTTGATTTTTTTTTTTGTGTTAATTAATGACTTAACAACGACATTAATAATTTATTAATTTGTCACATTATTAAAACGTCTGATAACATAACCACACATAATTTATTTGATATATTCTATTTTTAAATATTTTATAAACTAGTCTAACATCATTAACTATTTTAAATAAATAAAAATTAAAAAACATAGTTTATCAACAAAATTACACATGACTATCTTGTTAAATTCATTATGATATGAGAAATCAATGAGTTACTAAAATTATTGTTATGTTATTATTTGCTATCATTATTTGACAATAAGGACTAAAATAAAAAATAAATATTTAAATTACTAAAATCAAAACAAAACTTTTTTAAAGGACTAAAGTAAATTTTTTTGAATTTAATAGGAATCAAAATGCTATTTAAGTTTAATATTTTTTAAACTAAAATTATAAATCCTACCTAGTAAGCTAGCTTGACTAACTGCAAGTTTAACCCAAGTGAGTTCTAATATAAGTGAGTTGGACTCATTTTACTTCATAATCATAGTGAGTTGAATGTTTTTAACCTAATTCAACTTGAACCTATAGTGAACCAAGTGGACTTATGAATTCTAACTCATTTTGATGACTTTAAAAAGTATTTAAAATTATATCTAAATAAAAGAATTTTTGAGTATTTTTCTCGAATAATGACTTTTTAAAACATTCATCAACTTGTTAGAAAAATCTAAAATAACTTAACTTTGGATGTCCAAAAGGATGCCTAAAGTGTGTTGAAAATTTTAAATTTTATTAAATATAAATAACATGATAAAATTATTAAATAATAAATAAATAATTGAATGAGAAATGGATAGTTAAGTATCATTAGCATGAAAATTTATGCTAATATTTTTTTATGTGTGAATGATACTTATAAATTAATTTGGGTGTAGTAATTAAAATTATTTTTTAAAGGTCTTCGATAAATTTGTCTACTATATCAAGTATCAAATACAAAATTGAAATAAAATTGATTTTAATCAATAATATTAAAATTAATAAATAATAATAATAATTAAACGTAATTAATTCCTTGGATTTTTTTTACTATCTATTTACTTTCACAATATAAACTATTAATTCACATCTCAGTTTTAATTTTAATAATCTTCACCCAAAATTCAAACATAAATATTTAATTATAGTTTCATAATTTATATTTTCTCTTACAATTATTTTTAATCATGTATATGTCACGGATTAAGGAAAGATAAGTGTTTCACTTGGCCGAGTCACTTGTAGATTTGTTCACTTCATAACGGAATGCAAAAGCGTTACTCTGTTTTTTGCCATTTTTTACTCAAATTTAACATAATTCAACCTATGATTACTTTTTAGATGTGTTTGGTAAAAAGATTCTTTTAAGTTTTGCAGGAATCTTAAATTAAGAAAGTTAAATTCTTGCTTTTAGTATACATAATTAAAAAATTATTCTCATAAATTTAATATTTCTAGAAATTATCTTTTAATTAAATTTTTTATTAATTTTTTTTGTGAAAGAGAATGAGAATCTAATTTTTTTATTATGATAAAAATATAATATTCTTTATAAATATAAATATTTTTAATAATAATTATAAAAAATAAAATATATTTTAATTATTTTTAATAACCATGAATTACAAAATTTATGTTTTTAAGAAATCATGATTCTCAGAAATATTTTTTTCTTAGATGTCCCTATAAGAATTATTTTAAAAAAATTTATAAAATAAATATTAATTAATTTTTATATATTAAATATAACAAATATTTCTAATACTAAATATTTTTTCCTCTAACATTAGTTATTCTTCATTCTTCCAAAAAAATAAAAATACATAAGAATCATCCACTAAATAGTATGAAAATATGGGATAACACTAATAATATATAATAAGTTTACTTTTTAAGTAATATTATAAATTTTTCACTGCTAATTAATTAAAAGTTATTATCGATATAATTTTTAAAAATTCTTATAAAAACTAAAAAAATTATTATATATTATAATAATTTGAGATTAAATAATAATAGTGTGTTTGTATTATGTACTCATATAATTTTTATTTTTAAAAATAAGATTAAGACACTAATTTTTGTGAGAAGAATCAGATATCTTAATGTAATTTATATTAATTATTATAATAATTTTTAATTATATATTTTTTAAATTTATCGTTGAATTAAATTTTTTTATATAAATTATATATACTTAATTTTATATTTTTATACTTCATTCATATAAATAAAAATTAATGTATTATATGTTTTTTAAAATATACTAAAATATAAATTTTTTGATAATTTTTTTATTGATATTTAATTTTATAAAATTTAATATAAA
>JAMLFT010010823.1:0-11557 GCA_026544285.1 Pachyrhizus erosus
TTTGATTTTTAAAGCCAAAATTCAAGAATGGATAAAACAAAATTCTGCCAAAAGCTCAACATCCTCCTCCACATTAAGTCAAGATGCACTATTTTTAAAAGAAAAAAGACAACTAATGGCCTCTCTGGCCACAACAGCCTCAAAAGAAGATCGAGACAAAATATTAGTCACCATTTCTTCATCTCATGGATCAGACAAAGTTTTGACGGAGGATCCTCCCAATACACTTCGAATCTCCAAGATGAAGATATGTTTTAACAAAAAGACAAAATTGGTATTCGGTAAGACAGCCACTAATAGTTGGCAAGACCTAAAGTAGCTCTATAACGTGGAAAGAATCTACTTTATTAAAGTTACTTTAGAAAAATGTGTAAAAGACAAGACCTAAAGAAGCTCGATAATGCAGAAGGAATTTGCTTTAAAAAATTTGTAATTTTGTAATTATGATGTGCTTTTACTTTTCTTCGAATTCCACTTTGTATAGATTTTGGGTCCGAATAGTCTTAAGTTTAGGGTGTTTTTGAAGTCTATATGTACATCCCTCCTCTATATAAGGAGTCTTCAGGCAAAGCTCGAAACAAGAGCTTTTTGACGAATTCTCTAATTGTAAACTTAACCTTTCTTGAAATAAAAATCCTTTCCATTACTATATCTTCTGCTAATATCAATATGCATCCAGTTTACGTAAAATCTCTTGTAAGTCTTTCAATACATTTTTCATATTCTTTTTTATATTACTTCCAATATGGTGTTGTAATAATTATGAAAAAATTAAATCAATATTCCGTCCATTACCACCACTTCCCAGAACACAACAAATTTTCAAATGAATGAACGCAAAACACGGTTTAATAATCTCATGAAAGTGTTTGGTGCATTAGTTAAGCCAAATGACATCACTAACCACTCATATAAACCATATTTTCTTTTAAAAGTTATTTTTCATTTGTCACCTTCTTTAATGCGAATTTGACTGTATTCATTTTTTAAATCAATTTTAGAAAACACAAGAACCATGCAATTCATCAAGCATATCATCCAATCCAATCTAAGAATAAGATATTTATACTTTATAATGATTTTATTGATGGTTTGGAAATCAATGCACATGTGTCATGTTCCATCTTGCTTTGGAACCAAGATCACAAGAACATTAACAGAACATGGACTGAGACTCTCCCTCACAAATTCCTTTTAAAACAATTCTTCCACTTGCCTTTCAATTTCCTTGTTTCCTCTGGACTTATTCTATATGTTGGCCTATTTGGGGCTATAGAACCTAGAACGAGGTCAATTTGATGCTCAATACCTCCTAAGACAATTCTTTTGTAAAAGCATCAGTGAATTCATGTATCAAAGAAACAACTTCGCAAGGCAAAGAAGAATTCAAATCGTTAATTAAGTAAATATCCTTGTACATCAATATAAGTAGTTTCTTTTCTTCTGACTAGACACTTTCAACTTCTATTTTCTTTGCAAATACACTAATTTTCTTATTTTCTTCTTCACAACACTTATTTTTATTTTTCTCTCTCATTTTCTTACTTGCACTCATATCTTTCTCCTTCATCTCTTTTTCTATTAGTTCTTTTTCTTTCAACTTTCTATCCTTTATCTCTTTTTTTTAACTTTTTTTCTCTTAATTATTTTTATTCTTCTATTTTTTTTCTCTTTTTCTCTTAACTCTTTTTTCTTTCTCTTTTGATTTCTCATTTTCTTCACTCTTTTCTTTTGATTGCTCATATTTTTATTCACTCTCTTGTTTTTCTCATCTTTATTTAGTCTTCAAAGACTTTCTTTAGGCACAATGGAGCAAGTATAATTTTATTCTCATTGGGAACAAAAAAGCCTTTGTAAAACTTTTTAATTTGATAGAAATCTCTTTCTCATGACAACCTTTATTTCTTTTCATATACAAATAGGTCTTTCTCCACATCTACGACTACTACTTACAAATAGTCACCTTAATATTTCCCAAATGATTGTCTCTTCTTAATTCTTTTTATAGTGCTACCATCAAAAATTTGTTTTTTTTTCTTCTTCAAAAGTGTGTCGCCTTAGACTTCTAAATTAAACTGGAAATTAAAGATTATCTAATTTTGCATTTAGAGCCTTAAATTGGTCTTGAAATTTCATCATTAAAAGCTTGAGATCAACTTCTCATTCTCTTTCTTCTCTACTCATGGTTGAAATATTGTAAAAAGTATATTGAAAAAATAAAATAAAATCCTCACACAATCACTCTCTCACGTGTTTACACTTAAATATTTTTAAACACTTGTGTTTAACTCAATTTTGGATTTTTTTTCTTTGATAATCTCACCATTCTTACCTTTTACCACTCAACTTTACCTTATGAGCTCTTGAGTAAGAACCTTTAAGGATAATTCTACACAATAAGAAAGAGAATGATGTTATGATAACTTTGTAGAACAAGAACAATAGAAACAAAATGAAGAAGGAACTCAAAAGATTTTTTTTTACACAATATCAAAGGAAGGTGTATAAAACCAACAAAGAAATGAGAACATAATTGACAATTTGTGAGTAATAGAATATAAGATCAATTGATACTTTTTTGTGAAATGTTCTTTTGATTGTGCAATAGGTAATTTGAAGTAATAAATTGAATACCATTTAAGAACTTTTTTTAATATGGATTATTTTTTTTAATTCACCTTTTTTTCACCATTATTTTTATTTGAGAAGATGATAGAAAAGAAGAAACACAAAGGAAGATAAGAAAAATAAATATAACAAAAGAAGACTGAATAGAACAAAAGAAATAGATAAAAGCGAAAACAACAAGAATTGAAGAAGATAAACAAAGAAATGATAGATAAAAACTTTTATTTAATTATATCATATACTATCATTTTCAATATTGTTCTTGTTATTCGATATCATTAGGAAAAATACATAATTAGCATGGAGTTGTCATACAGTATAAGAACCAAATTAAAAAAAATAAAGTATAAGTTACAATCTTTATGAATAACATTCTTTTTCTTTACATAACAATATTATGCAAGGTTAAACCTCTAAATTAATCTCGAGATTACGTATAGTAGACATTTTAGTCAATTTCTAACTTAGTAAAATAATACTTTAGTCTATTTTAGTATAAGATGATAATAATATTCAAATAAAAATAACTAAAAAGGAATGATATTTTTTTTATTACAAAGTTAAAGATTAACATAGGAATTTTAGAATTGTAGAAAATAAAATATCCTACCCATACATTTCAAGGAATAATGTAGAGTTTCCTCTTTGGAAGTTCACCTATATCACATCCATGGTTAATATTTCACTATACATATCCCCTTTAATGAATCATATTAGTATCTCTTTTTTACTTAATTGCACTTTTGGTCTTTCAGGTTTCACAAATGTGTGATTTTAGTCTTTTTGATTTCAATTGTGTTAATTTGGTCCCTCGAGTATTTCAAATGTGCAATTTTAGTCTCTGGAATTTCAATTGTATGATTTTAGTCCCTCAAGCATTGTAATTATGCAATTTTAGTCTCTTAAGTTATGTAATCATGTAATTTTAGTCTCTCAAATATTGTAAATATACAATTTTAGTTTTCAAAAAATTAATTTCAATTTTCTAATTATGAAATTTAAGAAACTAAAATTATACAATTGTAATACCAGAGGATTAAAATTGTATGATTATGAAACTTGAGAGACTAAAATCGCACAATTAAAATTTAAGGAACTAAATTGTATATTTGTGATACTTGATATATCAAATTGACACAATTAAAATATAAATAACTAAAATTATATAATTGTAATACTTAAAAGAATAAAAATATAATTATTTTTTTTCTTTTTTATAAAAAAAAATGAATACAAACATATTAGTTTAACTTAAATTCATGATTACTAAAAGTATGATGTAAAGGTTCCAAATGTTATTCCAATCTTAACATAGCGGAACAAAAGAATCCAATTGACCCACGAATTTTTTGTCAATCCCAACAAAAATGATCTTAGCTTACTGATAAGGGCAATTGTTATTCTACCTCCTTTTTATAATATACCTTCTTTTGTTTTTTTTTTTTTCAAAATAAATCCTTTTGTAATTTATACCTCCCTTAATATTTATGTGCATGCTCAACCCTCAACGTTATCCTCTGCTATGATCAATAACCATCCTTCGTATTGATTCTTTTGTGAATTCTTTTTCACTTGTTTGATAAACTCTATAATTTTATGTTGCCAATTAAATTTCCCTTGTAGTACTGCATAATTAGGGCACTGCATCATGTAATAGAAGACTAATTGCACCATTTTTCTTGTTAGGCTATATATCTGTTTGTATTTGGGATCCCATTATTTGTCGGCAGCAATGAACATACTCGTCTTCGGAAGTGGAACTTGTGGGTTGTCCATAAACTGTTGCTCACTACTGTTTATGGTTTCATATTATGTACCATTCCGGATGGAGAGAAACGTTGTCTAGCCAATCATTTTAAAAGTTGTTGCTCACTGCTTACTACTGTTTATAGCTTCATAATGTTATTGAATATCTATATAGGTACAGAAAAAATTATACTAAATATAATAAGAATTAATATTAAGAGGGCTAATTGCTAAATATGTACTGCTAGATTGCATTTGATATTTCTTTGAAGGCCAGATTTTTTTTTAAGTGTATCAATGGGTGCCTGGTACGGAGAAGAGACTTTGGAACCACTTGACCCACAAAATATTGTGCAACTTTTAGAAGTTGCAAAGGCCAATTTGAGAAAATTTGGAAGAAAAAATAAAGCGGATGAAGGAATTGAACCCGACGTGAATCGAACACGCAACCTTCTGATCTGGAGTCAGACGCGCTACCATTGCGCCACGGATCCGCTTGATAATGATATTGCTTTTCGTATATAAATATATGTTTTTTGTCTTGAAATTAATACTTTCCCTTCAAATAAATATTCTATCTTGAATGAGGAAAATCCAAAAAGTTTCAAAGCCTATGAATTATTCTCTATAATGCCCCCTCCAACAACGTGAAGTATTTTTTGTATACACTACAATTATTGTGCACGCACATATAGAAGAAGGTTTGCCACAGTTTTCTTTTCTCTCTATGTCACAGATATTATTCACCGAAAACAATCTTGTAATCGAATGATACAAATGACAAACCCGGTTTGTCACAGCTTAAAATTAAGGACCGTCATTTTTTTCTTAATAAAAAAATCAGTAATAGTATTAATTAAAACTGATACACCTTATTTTAATTTTAGTTGTTTTAATAATATGTGTTTGATTTCTCTTTTAAAAAAAAAATCAGTAATAATACATGTTCTAGTGTATTTGTCCTTACATTAGTCCAATGGAATTCGAGGCTAAGGTAGAAAGTTAGTATAATAGTACAGACACAGTGTTTTTATTTTACATTAAACTGAAGAAAAGAAAAAGATATTGGAATGCTGACTAAACAAATAAGAAATTCACTTCAAATGCGTTGTTGGTTCTCCTCACTTTCTCCATTCTAGATTTGTCGTTTTCAACCCATTTTTTAAGAGATAGCCATGATGACAAATGGAAACCTGTGTTTATTTCCTAGCCCTTGTAATTGCATGTTCTTCTCTTTTTTTTAACTCCCTAGTTTCTTTCTACATATGCGGCTATGACATGTGAATTGTTATTTAGTATACACAGACACACACACACACACGCCGCCACCTTTACAGTTAAAGTCATGGAGCCACAGTGCTGAAAATGAGTGCCCCAAAGACTTTAAACAATCCACAACATGGGCCTATGGCCTACCCATATTCGTATTGGGTTCAATTGTCTGCGCATGAAATGCAAAAGCCTACCTATTTATTTGAGACCCATTAAGTATAAATATATATATATATGAAACAAGTTTGTAGTTGTACCTCCTATGCTTATTGCCAATCAAATAATTTTGTATATTAACCCAACTTGGAAAATAGGACTAGAGGCACAAGATATATGCATATAAGAAAATGAAAAGAAACTTCTTTTTTTTTTTTTTAAGAAAATGCAAGTGCTGGCTCCACTTTGGATCAGATTTCGGCTGAAAAATAATATGGAAGTCTCTTTCATTTCTCCGTAGTACTACTGTCGGCTAAGAAAATACACAGTAGAGGCTGGACCAGTGTACCTTCAGTGAAAACCATTAATATCCCTCCCTCAAAACATTTAAACTGTGCATTTATAAGTGTGGTAGATACATGCACCATGCACTATTTTATGATGGTAATAGTGTCTACCCAACTTTTCTGTTATTCTGTACCCCCTTCCATGTCACCTTCTATGTAAAATTCGAGCAAGCACCTAGCTAGATTAGTAACATCTTGATGTGTCCAAGGTCTTGACTAAAATAGCTTTAATTCTAAAAAATTATTATTATTTACTTTTAGTTCTTTAAAAGTAAACAATTTCCTTTAAAATAAGACATAAAATTTCCAGATTTTATCAAATGAATGTAATGTTGTTGATCACACAAGCGAAACTTATGAAAAAGGATCTGAATTTGATTCCCACATAACATATTTTGAAAACAAAAATATATATGTATATTTAAGTCTTAAACCGATTATTAGCTCCGTAAAATTTATAAGAATACCTTGAAATACAATTACATATTTAGATTCAAATTTAAAAGCACAAAAGTAAAATTGAAATAATTTGAAGTAGATGCACGTGGTGAACAGTGAAGAAGTATCATTTTGAAAGAAGGCATTAAATTTGAAGATTTTTACACTATAAACGCGAATCCAAGTACAATAATCTCGTGGCAGTTGTCCTTACTCCGAAGCCATAAAAGGGGTGGTGTTTCACGCATGTAAAAGCAACGTCTTATATAAACGAAAGGTGGGTTGTCCAATAGTCGTTGGGCCCCGTCCTTATCAAGATCAGCTGGACTGTCATCTATCAAAGTTTACACTGCAAAGTGCACAGCAGCATCTTCACAAGCCTCAACACAAGTCTCTTGTACTACTAGCTACCATCACTCAGTGCCTACCATTAGTTTTCTAGATATGTGGCATCATCTTGTCACCCAGTCACATTATTAATCATCTAAGCCCTTTCAATTTTTATTAGTGTAACAAAATAAAAATCACACAACTCATAGAGTTGGTACAATGATGTAAAATCTAATTATATTCATACATGAGATAATGATTTATTTAATTGGAAGATCAGTATCTTCTGTATGTAAAATTCTTTTAGATAAATAACGATCACACTTTATGAGTAAAATTAATCTTTAAATTTTTAGATTAGAAAGTATTTGTAATTTTTGACTCATGAAAAGAATTAAGATTAAACATATTTTTAATTTCTATAAATATTAAAAAAAATATTTTTAGTCCCTTTATTTTTAATTATTATTTTTTATTCTTAATTTTATAAAATATGTCAAAAATAAATTTAAAATATTTATAAAAATTATAAACATATTTAAGTATAATAACCAATTAGATATCTCATTTTAGGACATGTACCTTAAAGAACAAAGGCATTATTTTTCTAATGTTGTAGCCCCTCTAAATCCTTATTTTTTGTTTCTTTGTTTTCTACCTTTCTTCGCACAAACTCTTTTATTTGGGACTATATATGGTATGAAATGAACTTCTAGCTTACTTTTATTTTAAGGAATATTATCTTCTAATTTATTTCCTAGAGAAGGCAGAAACACAAGGATAGTGTATTTGTAAATTAGCATCATAATGGTGGCTAATTTATTCAGTAGTAAAAAAGGGTGGAAAATAAAAGGAGTCATTAAGCTGCAGTAGAATAAAGCTATTAGATCACTTTTGAGAAGAAGACAAACAAAATGTGCAATATTGGTTTCTAACTGTTCAAAGATAATGCTTATGTAATATGGCCATTGACAGGCACCAAAAGCTGTGTTTGGTGAAAGGATAAGGAATAGAAATATATTTAGTAAGGGGTGATGAGATGTGCGTGTTCTTATCTTATATCTTCTGCTTTTGTTAATGACTTTATGTGTACACACAAACTGGAAAGGTTGAACATAAAAGAATCATATTTAGACTTAGACTTGTGTCTGGCAAAAACAAATTAAAAGAATTAAACTTTAATTTTAGACTTGATCAAAGTCATAGGACTTGTGCTGCCCTTGAGCACAACTAATATTTTTTTCCAAAAAAATCCGATCACAAACACAATTATTTTTCACTATAAAAATAATTGTTATTTATTAACTATTTATCATTGGATTAACCTCCACTAGCATAGTTTTTCTCCAACAAAAACTAAATTATTAATATAGCTATTGTTGTTTATATTAAAATATATTATACCAACAAATATATTTTCTTTAGTATAGAATGTTGATATATTATTAGTACCGCAAATGTTAGTATATTCTAACAGCATATATTTTTTTATCTATTAATAAATGAAGATTCATGTTTTTTTTGAACTGGATAGATTTCTAAGTCTTAAATGAAAAGTGAAAAGAAATGTATACACTGCTAATTTGAAAAACACAAAATTTTATACATAATAAAATTTCCCTTTATTATTTTGAATCGTTTCTTATGAAAATCCTCAAACGATCCTATCTTTTCATTTAAATTTAATATGAATAAAACTAAAAGTAAACCATTTTGGGAAGAAATACTTGAACACTAATTAAAAATAGTTTAACACTTCAACCAGACGACATCAATATTTTAGTTTGACACTTTTTTTTATTCAAAGTATATAAAGTGAAAGGTCGAGAACCTACTTAATAATATCAGCGACCCATTTTAAACGACTTATTAGTAAATTCTCAATAATAGTCAAGTCAGGCACACAAACACGTATCTCTAGAATTTGTCGGGTATCTCATTTTAGGGCAGAAAAGGATAATTATGTTTTAAATCCATTTGTGGGAATTAAGACAGAGGAACTTTTCTACTTTTTTCATTTTATTTATTTTATTTTTTATTTACTCATTCTATTTAGATGTCCATTTTATTAATTAATGAAGGGTAATAAAATAATTTTATGTTTACTGAATTTGATATTTACTTACATGTATTTCCTCCTTTCTGTTATATTGTATTAAATAAGGTTAACTTAACTGACATTAAATTATCTAATGAAAACAAAATTATCACTATAATGATTGGGAGTTTATATTAACAATATAATATACTAAAAATTTCATTACTATAAAATATTAATTTATAAAGTAAATTACAGCTATAATTTTTAAACTTTATTCAAATTATATTTAATATTATTATTATTATTATTATTTCTACACTAACTTTCTTAATATTTATAAATGTTATACTAAAAATTCATATATATCATATTAATATTATTTTAATATATAAAAATATTACAATGACATATTTTTATATATTATATTAATATTTTTTTACAAACATTAGTATCAATTTTAAAATATAAAAAATATTATAATATAATTCAAAAATATTTTTCAAAAATAATATTGTAATTTGTTCTAATTTATATTATCAATTCATCAAATGATCCACAGTATAATGCATGCCACTCTAGAGTCTGTAGGCTTTTTAATGTCTATATTAACAATTTAATTTTCATTTGTCAAAGACTATGATAATGAAGATAATTTTTGTTTGTTATTAAAGAAAATTTTCTTTTTATAGTATTATCTTTCACATACATTGACTAAATTGGTATTATTTCCATTAATATATTTATACGTTCACAAACCTGAGGTGAAAACTGAAAAGCATGGAAGGATGAGAAGTGTCTACCTGAGCTGAGTTGGAAGGGATATTTTCTGGTTGACATGTCTTGTTATGGTAGATTTGAATCAACACAAAAGTAGTGCGATATGTGCGTGTCATTGCTAAGAATTCATGTGCGGTTGGCTGCTTGCATTGTCATAACTTTTCTGGGTTCATCCACAGTTGTCTGTATCTCAGTTGCTTCAGGTTTTCTTTGAATGAGTCCTCTTTGTTTGGCTTTGCCTAAAAAAATATATAAATATCAATTAGTCAATGTAACGAAACTAAGTATTGATTTCCTCTTTTACGAGAATATTATTGTTTGAATAGAACGATGTATGTATATCACCCTAATAAAAAATTACAATTGTCTCCAATATAGCAGTTGTGGATATGGTCCATTTTTCAAAGTTCAAACGGATGTCGATTTCATGAAAATGAAAGGATTAATAAAGTAAACCAAAAGTAAATAGAGTGAAACTCACAATTCTTTTAAGAATAATCTCTTTTTTTTTTTTTCACCCTCTTTATTATATAACATATGTAGAATCAATCGTGCATGCACACAATTCTGGGTTTTATATAACAGAACGAATTTGAGTTACCTAAATGAATATTCTTATTTAGAACTCCTTCTTATTCCTATATTTCTTTGTATTTAGAATGAAATGAAAATTCTTATTTTTATGAGTAATCTGAAACTAAAAATATAAAAAGATCACAAGAGAAAAAGGTACGTAAATCTGGAGAAAGAAAAATTTACATAATAAAATATACACTACTTTAATTTAAGTACCGTTTGTTTATGAAATGTTTTTAATTACAATATTTATAATAATTATGAAAGTTGCTTAAAAAAGAAAAAGCTAAATAATTAAATTATCTTATATACACGCATTTTTCTTCAATGCTGAAGAGATAACTTCTAAATATATATATTTTATTCAAACAGATAAATCTTAAATTAGCTATACTATCATATTTTCATAATCTTTATTTTGAATAAAATAAAATGTATTGAGAGGCTATTTTTTCTTGTATATTTTCATTTGAATTACGCAAGTCAAAGATCTCATTTTTCAAACAATCAAGAAATAGAGATAATTACAGCTACATGTTTAATAAATATTTATAAAAATTACTTAAATTGAGTAAGATTCTTACATATTAAATAAATTTAACCATGGATAATAACGTTTTAGTTTTTTAAGTATGAATATAAGTACGAGGAAATAACAATATAATAATAATAATAAAATTAATAAGTGAAAATAAAATCTTTTAATTTATAAGAATTCGTAAGAAATAACAATAAATAAATAGTAAAAAAAATCATTATAATTACATAAAAAATACTGAAGATGTTTAACGTAAAAAAATATATATCAAAATAAGAGTAAAAAAATCATGAATTATTTATATCAAAGAAATAATTTCATTATCATTAATAAAGGTACAACAAATTTTAATCAGATATACAAACGAGTGTTAATAAAAAAAATAATAAAACCATAAAAATTACAAATAAAAAATAAAAAAATGAAAAATCTCAAAAAATAAAATTATTGTGTGAATTAAATATCTCATAACTTATATCTTATTTTAACAATCTAATCGTTCAGAATAAAAAATCAGATATTATAAACCTACTATCAAGCTTTCAATCCAATTTAACGGTAAATAATTTATAGATACAATTTTATGATAATTATTTTATGTATTAATAAAAATTATTTTCTCTCTTATTCTTTTTCATAATACTGATGTTTTTTTTATTTTAAATTTAATTGACTATTTTATCTTTTCTCATATTTCTTTCTATTTAA
>JAMLFT010010824.1:0-11556 GCA_026544285.1 Pachyrhizus erosus
TTTCAATAAAAAAAATTGTACCTTAATTTAATTTTAATTTTATATATGAAATATTTTTTATTTATTTTATTTTCCTGACCAATAATTATGTTTTTCTTTTATAATTCTTAAATATTATTAGTTTTTACTCAAAAATATATTTAATATTTATTATTTTATTCTATTCAAATTTTAAATAATATTATAGATCTTATAAAAACAATTATTTTTTAAGTATTAATTTAAATGAACCCGTCACGGGTATAAAATCTAGTTATGTGGTATAGAAAACTCCTACAGTTGAAAGCATTATACCTTTCAGGATCATAGCTTTTCCCAAATAATATGTTGTCACGCACTGTTCCAGATAAAATCCAAGGGACCTGCCATTTGAGACTTTGAGGTAACAAAGACATAAGAAATTTCATTCTAAGGCTAACCATATGACATTATCTCGTACAAACCTGTGGTACATAAGCAATAGATTCATTGGAATAAATAGAGCCATGAGCAAGCCGCATTTCTCCAAGAATTGAATATAATAAGGATGATTTACCTGAACCAACCTGAATACATGCAGTTGGTGAAGTGAAAACAGATATAACAAAGGTTGTGCTTCAGATATTAGAAGTGGTTTCATTTATCAAATTGAATTGTGAAATATAAAAAAAGATGATGATCTTGACAGATATAGAAAACCAAGTGAATGGAACCGTGACATACTTTATATATTTTGAACTGATGATCTCAAATATCCATTTTTAATATGTTGTGATGTCAAAATATGATGGGTGTGTATATCTAATGAAATTACTGTACCATATAAGATGTTTTTACTTTATTTGCTCAAGACATCTTGATAAAATTCAAACAAAGATCTGACCTCTCCAATAACTGCAACAAAGGAACCCTGGGACACACTTAGAGTCACATGATTCAACACAAAATTTAATGCTTGGTCCTCACTGCTTGACCAAGTACAACATGCATCTTGGATAAAGACACCAAAACCTTGTACAGAATCTGGCTGTTTACTAAGGAATGATGTTAGACAGGAATTTGTGCCTCCCAATTCAAATTTATGTTCAGGACAAGAGAGAAACCTACTCAATCGTCTGGATGATATGATGGCCTACAGTGAAGTTAATAGAAACTTTTCGTCTTAATATGTGTACAAATCAAATTTGTTCATAAAAAACCAAGGAATATAGGAGACTCACATCAATCAATCCATTAATTACCCAAGGGAATGAATTTAGTGGTGAAATCAGTGTGTTAAACAAAGCAAGACAAGTGAAAACCTGCAATTAAGATTTTATTTACTGCATCAAATTTCTTAACAATGACAATAAATAATTAAATGCAAAATCTAGAAAGAAGAAAAACTTGTCAGTAAGATTAGGTTAAACAAATTTGAAAATACCATTGCCGCATCAAGTTGATGTCCCATCAGTGCAAAGAGTCCAAATGTGAAAAGAGAAAAGAGTGTAGGCGTTGTAGCCCAAAAGAAAACACACCAGGCATCCAAGTACTTCCGCGTCTATAAAACATTGATGAAACATGATGATCAAATCTAAATAAGAAGAAAAAGAAAGCAATCAATTTGACTTTGCCATTCTTGAATACTACCTCAGTGGCTTTCAATAGAAGTTTTACAGTTACACCTATAAAAAAATAAAATCAGAATATAAAGTCTTACAGCTAAGTGTTTGACTTCCAAAGATCTTGTATCCATCAACCAACTAGAAAAAAGAAGTTCCCATCCATACATCTTCAAAGTGCGAATAAAAGTCAAAAGTTCTCCTGTCCTACGAATCCTGCAAGAAGCATAAATTTTATTATTGCAAATATGCACCAGCAGCTTTGATTCCTATTCATCCACCATTGCCCCCACAGAAAGAAGTAAAATGAGAAAATCAGGAAAAGAATAATGAGCTGTTAATCCTGAGGGGCAGATGATGAGAACGTGGAATTCTCAAAATAAGTAACTGCTGGGAAAAAAATTGCATCATGTTCATAAGAGTGTGAATTATTTCTCAGCCAACACTTTACTTTCTAGAAACTCCAATCATCCACTGATAACTAGAAAATTTCTCCAAAGCAAAGAAATGATTGTTCAGAGATTAGTCTTCATGCATAGCAACATAAGTTTTGCAAATTATTACATGTTCATCAGAGACATATATAGCCGTAACTTAAATTGCTTTTTAACATTGTGTCACAACTACAGGAATCAACCAAATTTTAAGCAGCATGCAATGTTCTGCTTTCAGGTGTCCTCTACGAGTATATAATCTTTTATGGAAAACTTATAATGACATGTATAATATAATTTGAAAAGCAACAAAAATAGTAATAACACAGAACTTGCAACATTTTAGGGAACTGACCAAATAAATTAATTTATGGTTACCTTTCATCCTTCTCCTTCATCATTTGCTCAGTAGCACTTGCAATCAATTGTGATATCCATTTATTCACTGCATCGATTAAAATTGAGTAATAAAACAAGCACTAGTTTTTTAAATAAATGAATGAAATTCTAGGTCAGATATACATTTCTTAAAAATTATCCAAAATAAAAAGCATCTGACTTCCAAGATATATGTTCAATCAAAACAAATAGCAGGCAAATGTCCTTGAAAGTACAGCTTAATTAAGTGTTATTGATACGGTATAAAGTATAAAATTCTCTTTGAATTCAGTCATTGATAATATTTGAAAAAGATTTACTTAGGATCAAATTCAGTTATAGACACAGTTTTAACTTCTCTCCAAATTCATTCCAGCTGATATTCACAATGATGAACTCAAGTTGGTGAAAAACAGATTAAACATGGGTTGAAATATAACAGGTTTGGTTTTCTGTCACAATTTTTTGTAGTGTGATATTTCTACCTGGTATCAATAAAATGGTTATTGCCAATCCAGATACAAATGCAAAGTTGACTTGCGTATACAAAAGAAAGAGCGCCACTCCAATTTGTAAAGGCAGACTGAAATAATAAAAATACAGTGCTTAATATCTATACAAATTACATTATTAAATATTGCCAGCCATTATTTGATATCAAATGTAAGCGACAGAAGACAGCTTCTAGTTGCATAAATTCTATCAAATATATATGATGTAAAACCCAATATTATTGCATACAGCTAAAAACCTCAGCAGGTTTCATCAAACACAAAAGTAGCTTATACACATATCTTATCTTTAACCCATACAATAAATAATAATAATACATACTATTGCTAAGTCTGTTGGGCTACAGATATTCAAAGAGAAGGAAAAAATAGTTTGGAAAAATGTCTTAGCCTTAAGAAATTCAAATCAAGGGAATACCTCCACATATCATGAAAACTATTACACAAGTTGACAGTTCGGTCAGCATCCACTGACATAAATGTCTGAATTTCGCCATTTGAGAATTTTGAACGCTCTGCTAAGTTCACACGTAGACACTTCAAACACATAAAACAATGCGTACATTTTAGTATGAAAGCATGATCATGAATCACACTAACAAAACCCATGCACAGATCGGGGAGTAAATAAAAAAAGTATGAGCATTTTATTATTATGAAACTCTATAATTTCAGACAAATAAAAATGGAATACCTTATCATAGATTAGAGTCATGATACTTGATCGCAGCTTCAGCTTCAGTTTGGAAAGATGAAAAGTATATTGTGTATCTAAAAAGGATCTAAACCAGAAGGACATTTTTTTACTATTTGTTACTGGTAAGCAAAGCAAAAAAGCACCAAAGTTATACAAATCCATACAGAATAAACAAACGTAGCTCAAAGTCCAAGGAATGCAACATTAAAATATTGCCTGATACAAGAAAATGCAATAAAGACATGTCTTAAGGTTCCCTAAGAGAATCCTTTATGTTTGTCGTTCTGCAGATGGTTGCAGAGAAATTGGATTGAATGTTAGCATTTTTTAGAATTTTAGTTCTTTGTTTGTAGGCGAACTTTTCCTCTCACAAGTTGCATTCTTCTTTTACCTACTATCCTAGAAGCTCAAGTTTTTTATGTGGTGGCGTATGAATGATTTTATATCTCAAACACACTGATATAATTTCCTTTTCTGTTGAAAAGGATAATGTTTTCTTTTTCTATTGGGCTCTCACTTCTCACTGTTTTTCAATTTCATGTTATTTACACAATTATGGAGCCATTCTATCAAATGAATAATAGTTGAATGATGAGCAGTTAGCAAATCTATACAGTTTTGTTTCATGCATTTTATAACATTTCTTTATTTTAGAATTTGAACTTAATGCATAACTCAATCCCACAAAACCAACTTCTAAGGTAAGGATTTTCTAAGCTATATAAGTTTTATTTAAGGCATATCTCTAGTTAATGTGAGACTAAACACCATCCTTGAGGTTGCAATTAAGGAAACCCCTAAAGAAGCTGCAACTAAGGCAAGCTAGGGGTGACCACAATTAAGACGACTTTCTAACAATAAAACACAAGAAACAAAAAATGACATAAATAGAGCTTAAAAAGCTTGGACAATTGTCAACTCCTGAAGCTGAAACTAAATTATATAGAAAAAATATAAAGGTGAATTATATAATTACTAGAATCAAACTTACTTAATTAAAGAGGTGAGGCCCAAGCATAATGCAAGTAAATAACCATCCACATTCACTGAACCTGCAAGACAAAAAAATGGAACCAAATCTTTATGAGGATTTCTTGTCCTAACTGATTGATATACAGATAGAAGGAAATTATTTTAGAAAAAAAGGAATGACACTACCATCACTATAACTGTGTTTATATTAATATATTGACAGGTAGATGTTTGCAATGTTTTTAATTGGCAAATAAAGTTATGTATCAAGGATAGCAAAATAAAAGTACTGTGCACAAAGGGGATAAAATAATGGAGAAGCTTATCAAGAGAATAAATAAAGAATTAGATGCAAGCCAAATTTTAATGATCAACAATTGAGAAACACAAACTATTCCTTGTTGTAACACCTTGCTGAAGAAACTGGATCAGCTTATTGAGAAGCAATGGTCCCGCAAAACCAATACAATCATTAATCACCTGGAAGAATTTCAAACATTTTGTAGATGTAGAAAATAAAATAAAACATGATAAAATAAAGCATAGATTAAAATTTTGGTTTATTTATAGGTAAAGAATTGATATTGTAATATTGACATAGATATACTTCATTAAATGCATCTGAATACAAACAAGGGAAGGAAAAGGATTCAACACATTTGGAAACATCCTTTTTTCTCCCTTGTAAACTAGAAAGAATATATATGTCAACTGTCAAGGTGTCAACGCCATTAAAATTTATGTAATAATCCTTGTAATCCTACTTGAATGATCTTATTTTAAAATTGACATGATAAACAATTTATTTTAAAACATATCCAGGTATTGATATCATTAAAATTGGGTATGCAATGCTATTTACAAACTGGAAATTTCTCACTACTTTTTTGGAAATTGATTAAAATCATTCGCTTCTAAAAAAGATGTCTAGATACATGTAAAATATGTTATTTCATGTAAGTTATCATACCATCGATATAGTTTCCATTGGCCCAGCTAGAATTTCTAGGCACCAAAACAATCTATGATCTATCACAACAGAAGTTAGAAACCAGCAGTATATTTGACTAATAGGCCATGAACCATTACTTTTTATTTAAATCAATGTACAGTACAACACAAAAAGAATAGAACTTTCATCACCATGGAAATAGTTAGGAACCCATGTTGGAATATAGAAGTTCAAAAAGTCTTGAAGAAGGTTTTACTTAAAAGAATTAAATTTCCTGGTCCATAGCAGCTTATACATACGGTATAAATATTGTGTATAAAGAGTAGCACAAGCTTTGGTTTGCATTAACTTTGATTTATCCAGCATGGGGGAGCATGATTTGGTATAGAAAAATACCTTCAATAAACCCAGGCGGAGATATGGCCATCCATATGCACTACAAAGTGCTCTAAACAAAGATGGGCTTGAACCATTGTTACTCAGTTGAGCTTGCCAGCAGGATAAAATGACATCATGACAGGAAGAAGGACCCATATCAGTAGGTAGCGGCAATAGATCTTCAGAGTCTAATTGCTTTACCACACCATGATTCATTACTGGAGTTATGAATTTGAAAGTCACCAAATCCCAAAAGTTTCCATTATTTCCCTTTAGAAAGAAAATTTAAAAGAGTTAGCTAGTAAAAGCAAATCAATCTTAGAAATTGGAAATAAACATATCTGAGACTACGATAAGACGGCATGAAAAGAGTATATTTCTTTCAATAATAAGCCAAAATGTAATTATCTATAAAAGAATTATTATATCATTACAATCAATGTTATTTGGGGGTGGGGGGAGCTTATGCAGATTGTCAAGAACAAGAAATACTCTCCACACTCCTGCTTTCAAAGTATTTTGGAAGGTGCCACCAGACACAAGAAACCACATCAATGGACAAGGTTATAATTAACTCTCCATATGTTCAAAATAAAAATTGTAACATTTCGGGCGCTGACAAGGGTAAGGAGTGATCATCAGTGCAAAAGAAATGAGACACAAACAATAAGCGGCTCCTAGCAAGTGTAGAAATGTACACTCCACACTCCAATGAGAGGGATCTAGAGACTACAAGTGTATAAATGTACAGTTAAGGGTGACTTAAAGGGATTAATTGGTACTACTTATACTAACAAGATGTCATCTACTTTTTGGTAGTCTATTACTTAAGAACTCTACAAGTTAAACACACTTGGCTTGGAACAATTATGAGATAAGTAATCTTCTGGAAAGTTTTTCAAAAAACGTGTGAATAAGGACAAAACACCTGAAACGTCTCATGTTGGTTTGTTGAGTCAGTCATTAATTTTGAAAAATAGTTAGGCGTTACAAGTGGTGATGTCAGAACTAGTTGACGATGTTTCGAAAAGGGCTACCTATTGAGGATTTTGACCGGTGGAAGGCTCTGACCAACAAGTAAATTGTGTTAAGTGTCACCGTGTGAAGTATTATAGATTGTGAGCTGCAAGACGTTGACTATTAAGGATGTCACAAAAATAGTTGTGATGGACATCTTATTTCAAGTATATACATATCATGCTGAGTCAAAGATTCAAAGAAGGGATGCATTCATCAAATGAAAGAAAAAATGAAGTTGTGTTATAAAAGAAGAATATGATTAGAACGCTTTAAATAACTTCCACAAGATAACATTCTACAGTAAACAAAATAGCTCAAGCAAATAAACCTCATCACAGTAAAAATGTATGCAAACCCCATCGCAGTAAGGTCTTAGGCAGATAAACCTCTAAACTCTGAATATGGCAAATAACCACCTAGTTTGCAAAATGGTTTGGTAACTTCTTTCATCTGTATATTGTTAGTTAAAGTATCTTTAGCCACACTTAAGTTAAAATTTTAAACTCTCAATCCACATATTTATCCCATAACACTTAAGAAAACAAATTTTCTAAAGTTAGAAATTTATTTGATCATAAACTAACAATTGACACAATTTATTCACAAAAAAAAAAACTATTGACACAATTTTCAAAGTTAGAGGATGTTGACTGCTAAAGTTGAAAGTTGATGGCTATACGATGAAAAGCCCCAGATTTAAAAAATTCTGTAGATTTCCCCTTTAACTTTTCCACCATCCAATTACTCAAACAGTATGCAAGACCTAAATTGTATTTAAATTCAAAAGTTATAGTCCAGACTTCATTCCATACATAATCGAGACTGATTATTTTAAGAGAGTAAACACAATAAGCTGTGAAGAGAATTATGTTTGACGACATATACTTACAAAATCATGATAGCCACCTTCCTCGAGGTCCACACCATTCGAAAGAAATGGATCTTCCAATAAACTAAAATTATGCTAGTAGATTCAGTCAAGATTTATCAATGTGTGCTTGAAGCAAAATATAATTTTCATCTCTATAGACTAACTGACATATACTATCAAATGAATGCACTATGCTTGCTACTACAATCAAATCAACTCATTTTGAATAAGTGATAAGCAGAATGGCATGCAATGCATCCTATATAATATCACCAAAGATATTTAGAAATCTAGCAAGGCAAACAGTTTAAAGGCCAAGTAAATGGGTTTAAGTAATGTGTGTGAGAGAAAGATGATCAGTTGTACTAGCTTTTAGAATTTTATCTAATGCTTAACGCTTATCACTAGTCTAAAAAAGAAAGTGACTGTGTAACAATGACATGCCAGTATATACCTGCTTTTGATAGGCGGTCTCTTTTTCCTAATCACATTGATAGCAATGACAAATGATATATTCAAGAGAACAACTAAGCTTTCCATGATGCATACAGAAACCTACAATGAAAATTATGCCAATCTTTCGCATTTAACTGAAGATCTATAACTTATTTGAAAATTAATAACTATTAATCGAATTAAAAAAATTAATCCAGAAAACAATTAGCACCTTCAATGATGAAAACTTTGTCATCAAATAGAAAACTGCCAATATTGCTTTTAGAATCCACCAGAAACATATGACACGGTTGAAGACAATGTAATGACTGCTGGCACGCTTTGTGAAAAGAATAATATTTATCTACATATAGGCACGAGGGAATATTTAGATCACAAGCAATTAAATGCATTAAACTCTACAGAACATGTAGCTGACAGCTAAAATTCAGCAAACTTACCCACACCATCAACTCAGAACAGCTATAGAACCATTTATGATATCCAACAAAGTGACTATTATGCTCTTTCTTCCACAGAAAAATTATGTCTATGATTGAAAGACATGCTCCAACAGCTGGTATAAAATCTAGGACAAATTTTTCTGGAAGGGTCATCTGTTTTTCATAGCAAAAGCATCTAATATGAATAAAATTATCTCAGGTATATACTATAATACAGAGAACATATGTGGGGTAATGATAGATCTTTCCAGGTTATTCAGACAATTTCATTTCTACAAAGCTTGACAATTAATGGACAATATATGAGCTGTAGAGAACACCGTTCAGAAACAGTACAGGATAACCGAAGGCTCACAAATAAGTATTATGTAAACAATTATAGAGTGCAGTTTATAGATTTTTGACATATTTCTTTGAGGTAGTTTTCTAGTGCCTTTTCAAGAACCTTTAAGATCAGCTGGTACCTGGGCATCTGATCTCCGAACTCGTCGATCAATCTTCTGATTAAAGCCAAACACAACAATCATAACAACAGTCACTATGTTGACTGCAAAACCTAAAACAGTAGGAGATATTAAGGAAAATAAATTCATACATGTAAACAGTGCGCGAGCTGAAAGCTAAAATCTAAAAGAATAAGGATATATGTCTTCAAAACACTCGGAGAATCTCTCTCCATCCCATATCTGTAAACCAGGAAAAAGAAAAAAGTGCAATGAATCTTCATGACCTTTACTGTGTAAACCTTAATGCACAATCTAATGTCCCTTTATTTTTGAATCATTTCGCAATATTCCAGAAAAAAATGTCAGTAGCTCTGGTGGCAGTGTCACCAAAGCATAGTTTATTTTGAAGTCAACTGACAAGCAGAAACAGATTCAGAAGCAGCAATTATATGATCTCAAAACTCCAACAATGTTATTATGGGCATTAAGGAAGACACAGGTCTGGAATTTAGTAGCGGAAAGAATCAGATTAAAATTTTGACTAGAAATGGAGTTTGAAGGCAGAGTTGAAAATGAATACAGGTGTTAGAATCTAAAAACATTGACAAGAAAATGGTCGAGTTTGATTAAAATTATAGAAATATATGGTTGCGAGTGTTAAGCGTGATAAGCATTCGTTGGTTGCTTCTTGTTAGAAACGAAGGAAGAAAGAAAAGGAAAAAAAAAATTGAGAAGGGAAGAGATGTGTACGATTGGCGAATTAGGGCAAATCAGAGCGACGAAATCATCCATGGAATGTGAGTGTGAGTGACGAAGTCGTGTGGTACTGATTTGGATGTATGGCTTTATATTTTTCAGCGTCCGGTGTGCTCTCTATTCATGCAAAAACACTAGGCGCGGTTCAGGGATTTCTCTTTTTTCTTTTTTAAATATTATTACTTTAATTTTAACCTACGTGATGAAAATATATACATATATATTTTTATTATGCAAAATCATTTAAGACTTAACTTTTAGTTAATTATGACTACCTTTTTTTAGGATAATTATGACCACTTAATTGGTATACTTAATATTTTTACTCCACATCATCATGGACATGTGAGAAATAATATTTTTAATTACCTTTTTTTCTTTTATACAAAATTTTTCTAATTAATTCACGTTTATTAATAATATTTTATATTATTTTTTAAGATAATTCTTAAAATTATTAAATTTTTATAATCTCATTCTTTTCAATTAATTAATTAATACATACTTGTTTTTTTAAAAAATTTATACAAAGATAAGTAATAAGTTTATCTTACTAATTGATAATATTTATGATTATAAATAATATAAATTATAAAATAATTAAATATATTTTAATAAAAAAATGAATCCAAGAAATAATTTAAATGGGCTCTTCTAAAAAAGAAAAGAATTTTTTTCAAAAAAATCTTATACATAACGACAAATGCATTATAATATTTCTATTTTTGTTAACGATTAATTTTTACTAATATTATATATGATACTATCAGTGTATTTTATTGTAACTTTTTATGTATCAATTCTTTAATCATTAATTTTTAAATTGTAGTTGCTAAAACTATAACATTTTATACAATAATTTCATAACTAAAATATTCCAAACTTTGAGAGAAATAGTTTCCAAGTTAAACTATATAAGTGTGATAAATAACCACTGTCGTAATTTTAATTATTTAGACATTATTTAACTGGTTATTACTTAATGTTTCTTTTTAAAATTTTGAATCTAAACTTAACCTATATATTATTTTAATATTTTATTTGGAATATTAATATTTTTGTTGGTACGTTTAAGTATAAATTGGGTCTCAATAGGATAGGAAATGAATGCAGAAAGTTATAAGCTATAGGAATATTAAAACCTCACATATAAGAAGTTAAAAAACAAAAGTTAAAAGAAATCAAGAAAAGTGAATAAAATCCAAAGTCATGTGCAAGTCATGGCATGAACTTAAGCTGCAGTGTAGTGATGAAAGTTCTACCATTGGTTGTGATTAATTTGTATATGATATCTAATTAATTTTTTTATTAATTATTTTAAAATTTTAAATATGTATTATATTAAATTTGATTGAAACTGTGAATATGTAGTGATCCAGAATAGCAATTTGCTTTTTATTTTTTTCGTAGCTCAAAAAAAAATTTGAATTGAATACAATAAATGCGTGTTTGGTCTTTGAGTTGACATCCATAAATTTGCGTCAAAGTAGAAGCAATTAGCATTAGCTTCACGTCATGTGAATTTTAGATGAATTGAAATGTATCCAAACACAGTACAAGGAAAATAAATTAATGGGATAATACTGTTGGAGAAAGCCACCATAATTTTCCTCTTCTATGAACTCAAAATAAGCAATTTGCGGAAGCTTAAAATATAACAA
>JAMLFT010010825.1:0-11556 GCA_026544285.1 Pachyrhizus erosus
GTTCATAAATTTTATAACAACAATTTAAAAAATTTATTTAAAAAATAATTTAATAGAATTTAGTTATATATTATTCATAAAAAATATTTATGAAAGTAACAATGATTTTATTCTATAACATTTTTTAAATTATCCTAAATCAATTATATAAAAATCTTAAAGTTAAATAGTTATTTTATTATAAAAATAAGTCTTAATTAAATTTATAATTATATAAAATTTAATTAATTGTATATTATTTTTAATGAAAAAATTAAAATATAAATATTTATATAAACATAATTCACTTTTTTTTTTTTTACAATTTATCATGGTTCTAAAGAAAGAAAGGAAGTAATTCAATAACTTCATCATTGGAGCGTGAAATCACCCATTTTGGTCGCGTGCGCAAGCTACATTGCCTCGCATCTTATAATTTTATTTGTTGGTTTACTGTGATATCTTTTCTATTTATGGAAATCTTACACAGAAATTATACGCCAATATTAATCAATCGTTGACTGTTGTCCATAATATATGCTAATAGTCACATTGCTTTATTAGATGGAGATTACGGAATTATATCTATTTATATTTATATTTTAATAAAGCATTGTCTCTTTAAACTGTTCATTTTTGTTGTTTGTCTACATTAGTGTTTATATCTTCCATATTTTAAGATATGAGTGTATAACATAAAAAAAAAAAAAAATTAGTAGAATCAAGATACTGGTTGGAATTTAGATAGGTTGAATGAGTTCTTAAATTCAAACTTCATTACTATTTTTGTATAAAAAAAGTGAGTGCATGGCACTGAAATGTTCTTTTCAAATTTGGAGCCTAATGCATGAATCTAACTAATACCAATGCATATGCTAAATTTTATTTGATAAATAATTTATTTTATTTTATTATTCCACCCAGGATGCTTTTATTTGATTAGACTGACAAACGTGCAAAATAAAAATTATCTGGTCAGAGATGATTTTATTTGAATTAAGAATATAATATAATATAGAATCTTGTTAATTACTGTTCTTAAGATATTAGTTAAAAAAATTAAAAGAAGAAATATTTTATTAAAAATCATAGAATAACGTAATTTAAAATTATAAAAAAAAAATAAAATAAAAATATTTTTAAATTTTTTTCAACCAGTAGCATTTTCTTATAATAAATATAATATAATATGGTATAAACATTAATTTATTTATTTTTCTGTATTTTGATCCGCCTACGCGTCTAGACGAAAGCTAGGGGAGCGAATGGGATTAGATACCACTGAGCTACATTAGTACGTAAACCGATTGTATACCACCACTCATAAACACCAGAATTTCAAAATACCAAATTTCTTCTCGCTTTCTTGTGGAAAGATTCGCCCTATGTGCCCTTTTCCTACTATTTTAGGGAGTGTGTGCGAGTTGTTGTTTTTTTCAAATAATAGATTGGATCCAACCAAACTGCACTTTTTTTTAATAGGAAAAAGAGGATCAAAACCTTCCACGCCCCCACGCCGGATTTACAAATTGTATCCAAAAAATATCAAACAACAAATATCTTTTTCCTTTTATTTTTATGTTATACAATAAAATAATTTTACTCAATGAGATCCCAAAGAATTTTGAAAAGCATTATATTATCTTGATTCATTATTTTTTTTTTTATTTTTTTATGTGTATGAAGTCATTAATTATATCAATTTTTTTTTTACCCTATAAACAATTGTAATTAGAATTAGAAATTATCAAATACATTTATTATGCCCGAGCATTAAATATGTGGTTAAAGGTAAATCTCCAAGTTAAGTCTATATATATATATATATCAAAGAATATTTATTGAAAAATATTAATTTTTTAACTATATTTCAAAATTTTAAAAAATTAATTTTGACATTTGTTTACTGTGGAGTATGCTAAGTTCATCTGAAAGAGAAAGTTCTAATATGTAAATATCTCAAAATTTGGAAGTGAAAAATGATATTTTAGTTATATTTTTCAATAATTTTTTTATAATACTATAATATAATACATTTGCATCTATCACTGGGGGAGAATGTAATTTTTAACAGAAAAGAATCAGCATTGTAATACTTGCATATCTAAAAGGATGATATATATAAAGATTATTTTGACAATATATTTTAATGGAAGCTAACAAACTTTTGACAGATTTTTTTTTTTATAAAAAAACATACACTTCAATTTATTATAGGATAAGAGCATAGAATTTAACACAAGAGAGAATTCTCACATATTTTAGAAAAAAAATATAATTTACTTTTATTTTTATAAATAGGAACTCATCTCTATTTTTTTAAAATGAGCAATTCATGTAGCTTTTGTTTAAATTATTATAAAAAATAGACTTAATTATATCACTAATCATTTTGTTATTATAATTTTATGATTATAGTTTTTTATATTTCAATTATATCAAATATAAAATTTTAAATATTAAAATTATACCATTATGATACTAAAAAAAATTAATTTCAATACTTAAAGACAATTAAAACTTAAAAGATTAAAACTAAAAATACAATTAAATAAAAAAAAATTATTCGTAAAAATCAAAGACAAGTATAAGATTTTTTTAATTCACAATTTATTTAATCAATTTGAACGAAACTCTTTTATATATATATATATATATATATCTTAGAGAAATATATTTACCTATTTTGATATAAGTACGGGACCCAACCACTATCTAAAAATGTGATAAACTAATTGATAAATAAATACGGTCTATAAAAGAGTACGTGAAACGCTCCCATTTATTATGAAAAAAAATACCAGTTTTTTATAATCCATTAAATTCATTAAAAAAAATTATTCTAGAAAATTTAAAATAATTAATAAATTGATGAATGTTTTAAGAATATCAATCAAGTTATATATATGTGTGTTACATTAAAAAATGTAAAACTCACTTAAAAGTTTTTATATCTCAAAAAATAATTAATCTTTACATATTAATTTTAATATATTGAAAATAATTATAAATAAAAAACAAAAAACAAATTGTATACGCTGTTGTCTTTTATGACTAATAATAAACAACCATTGAAAAATATCTTACTTTCAAATTACTAGAAAGCAGGAGCAAAAAAAAGTATTATTGCAATGATCACTGTCTTGAAATCAATTTTCGTCATACTTTTAGGACAATCCAATATATAATTTATTTTTTCAAAATTTACACACTAACATATTTAAACTTGTATATATTTAGTTTGTTTTTTTCAAAATTTATACATTAACATACCTAAACTTGTATATTGGAGATCACAAGAATATTAAAATCTCACAAACAACGCCAAAAAAAGACAAAAGCGAGAGGAGAAAAACAAAAAGTTATATACGAGAAATTGTAATAGGAAAAAAGAATATTTTGTGTTTCTCTTAATTAAAGTTGTCAATCTCTTGTATTAGTATTCATAATAAGTTTGTTGCATGGACAAACGTTAATAAATAAATTTTATCTCAAATATATTGTAATTAAATCAGTATAAATAAAAGACTAATAATTTTTTTTATTACAAATACAGTCACTTATAGCCTTTAAATCAACAAGAAAGAATTATAAAAGAAAACACTGTTAAAAAAATAATAATAGTCAATATTTTGTCTAAAAATAAAAAAAAAGATACAGTTATCTCTCTACAATGAAGACTATAAAAGAAAATAAAATATTTATCTAAAAAGAAGAAGAAATATATCATTATGTTAAAAAAAAATTTAAATACTATTATGTCCAAAATTAAACCTTACTAAATAATAATAATTTTTTCAATATTAAAATATCGTCCATATTAAAAATCCTAATTACAAAACGTTCGGAGACCAAGGCTTTCCAAACACTAATATGCATTCATTCTTGTGATAGGTGGAAAGAGAAAACGAAAAGTTTGCAAAGAGGGTGGCGAATGATTTTTTTTTTTTAATTTATCTTAAATATTATTCTATTCTCTATAATTTTTAGATATTTTGCTTTATAATATTTATAAAATTATTTTGATTATTTTAATTTTTATAATTTAAATATTTTATTTTTAGTCTTTATAAAATTATTTTATACAATTTAATTATTGAAATATACACTCATATGGACAATAGTTGACACTTAGAGGTGACACTCCATTTGAAACTCATAATTTAACAGTATTTCTCTAACAGAAGAAACTAAAAGAAATTAAAAAAAAAAGTTCAAGAGACTAAAGTTTTATAGTGATTAAAAAACAAAATACTCAAATAGTAAAAAAAATAAAATTTAGGCCTTATTTTTTATTATTTTTAAAAAATTATAACTTAGTAATTATTTCTCTATATTTAAAAAAGATATATATATAAAAAAAAAAAGTGCACTGAGTTGAAAGGATGAAATAATTGAAGTAGTTAGTTGAAGGGGGGACCACAGGCGTGCGATGATCCCTCTTCTGTATCCGATGCACGGATTCTAATCCAACGGCCAAAAAGTGAACCCTACGAATCGCTAGATTTGAGACGCACGCAGAACAAAATCTCTCTTTTGGTGGACGTCATTTTCTAGGAGCAACCGTACGATCTCAACTATCACAAAATTTATTTTTAATATTCTTTTCTTATTTTTATTTTTAATATATTATATGACAAAGTTGATATGAATTGTAGTATATTTGAATTTAAATAATAATAACAACCTATTGTTTTTTTAAATAATCGATTGTTTTTAATGAAATTTAATTATTTTTTATAAAAACTTATTACATTTTTTTTATATACTATACCAATTGATTGTGAAAAAATAATTAATTATTTTGAAAGTAAAACATTAGAAAATCTTTGCTTGTTGAGCGAGAAAATAACGAAGTATTAACGCTTACACTTTTGACAATATTTGTTAAAAAAAGTTGTCCACGAAGTATACGAAAGTAATTACAGAACTTCCATGCTTACTTATTTTTTTCTTTTATATTAATTAATATTTTAAAATATATAAATATAGATTTGTTAACATACTCTCCTTTATTATAAGGAGTATGTTAGTAAATCTCTATAAATGTAAATATTTAAATACGTCTGCCACCTTAGTAAGTGATTACTTATAATATAATATTTTTATTCCTATAAATGTACAGAATAAATATTTTTAATATATGATATTTAATTATATAAATTTATTTCATTATATTTTATGAACAAATTAAATTAATAGAAAAGTATAAATAACATTTAATTTGTTTTATATTTAAAGATAATAGTATAACTCTATATAATAATAATATTTTAAAAATACAAGTATTTTTTAGAACATAAAATAAAGTAGAATTTAATATGAATTCAAAATAATAATGTATTCATAATAGCAATAATTAATATACTTTAATTTAAATTAAAAAATAATAAATTCATGATAATTTAAAATGAAGTATAATTTAATTTAAATTTGAATACGAAGATAGTAGTATATTCATAACAACAATAATTTAAGGTTAAACAAATATAGATATAAAAATAATAATCTAACTCTTCAAGTTGTGTGAACATTATTATATAATAAGTAAATTAATTGACAATGTAACTTTTCAAAAGGGAATACTTAAATCTACACTAAAAAAAATAGATGAGTGAATGAATTAGTTCAATAATTAATTTTTCTTAATTATATTTTTATTTTAAATATTTTAATTGTACAATTTTTATTATTTAAACTTAATTATATTAATTGTTTCTTTCGATTATTATAAATATATAATTTTAATCTTTAAATATTATAATTTAGTTATGTTAATTGTTTCAATTGTATTAATTAAGTTTGTTAGATATTGTATTCGTTATATTTAATATATATTAAATAATACACATACATTGTACAATTATAATAATAAGAAGACTCAGTTAATCTAATTGAAATTAAAGATTACAATTACATATTTATTGTATCTAAAACAAATTAATTAGTACCATGAGAATATGATGAATTACAATTCCATCCTTTAAGACCAAAAGTGAAATTATCTCTAGAAAACTGTTATTTTCCTAGAGAATTCAAATTACTGTAATGATATTTCCTTACACGCATCTAATAAAAAAATAAAATCAATGTACGAGTATAATATTTTCATTTATTGTATATTATTTTTGTTTTATCCTATGATGATGCATGAATCAATTGACTTTATGAGATGACCACCATAAGAATTAAAGGTGCTGATAAGAGTTATTGAACTCAACTCGTTTCGACCGATTTAACCGGTTCAACCGAAAATCGAATTGGTACACTTATTAAATCGTTTATGATTACAAGTGATAATTGTGTCATCAAATCAAATTCAACTGCTAATACTGTACCACAAATAAATTAATTTAATTGTTTAAAATTTTTATATCATATTTTTTGAGTGCTGCTACTTGCTGCTTGAATTGCTTGACAAATATAGGAAACTTTCAAAATATAAATAATAAAAGAGACCGGCTTAGGTTAAAACACACAATCTTGAGGTGTTTAAATGGTTAATTACCACTATACCAATAAATTTTCATTGGTCTATAAAAAATAAAAATAATATTTATAATATATAATAATATATTTCATAATATAATAATTTATACGATTCAATCAATAATTTATTAGTTTAATGAATGATTCATTGATAAATAATTTAATTGAATTGATTATTAGTTTGATTTTGATAACACTAAATTGAGATAGACTTTGGAAGGTTTCACATCCTGTGATTAATATCTTGCGTCTATGCTTATGCTTTAGGTGTCATGTAGATTTGTTCATCTTTCTCCATGTTTTATTGTGTTTGGATTTTTCATTCAATAGAAAAAGATCAGAAAAATCTTGAATAATTAGAATCGTTTGCGATGCCGAATTGAAAAGGCTGTGCAATGAAGAAATAAGAAACAGCAAAGGAGAAAAAAAAAAGTACCGTTAATGCAACAATCTAGTTAGTGTAAGCCGTTTGGTCTAAATTTAGTCATTGACAACATTATTTTTTATACTATTGGTTCATTGACAAAGAATTTTTCAATCTTACCTTAAAAATAATGTTATATTGTTTACTGCTCAATTCATTGTTTAAACTTTACCAAATATATCCACAAATTTGTTAAATGTGACGTAACACTGTTAATACACAACATAAACTAAGTATTAAATTACTTCTTATGTTTCAGTTAGAAGTATAAAACGTTTTATATTTTTTGAAAATTAAACAAAAGTAAGGTTTTACCCCGATCTAAAAGAACAAAGCATCTGATTCCCACTCTATATAAGTGCTATTGTATATAGTGGCAAGTTGTCAAGCACAACAAAACCCTACCTAATTAATGTGGTTAATTACTAGTATATATTTCTACTTTGTCGCGTTGATTATGGTGTCGGAACTTTGGCAACTTTACGAGTACCTTTGCCGCCTTCAATTTGATGATTAAAATATAAAATTTATAAAAGTGGATTTTAATTAGAATATCATGTTAGTGTTACGGTTAAGCTTTTCATCCAATTAAACTCCTATATAATAAAAAAATTACTACAAAACTTATATCTGTGGCTTACTTATGTAAACTCCATGTAACAAAATTAAATTTCCCAAAACCTGATTTTATGAAAAGGACACGAACAATTTAGATATCACTTTCAACAGAGATAATAAAAGAGTACAGAGATAATAAAAGACTAGGTGAAAGCTAGTGTTCACAATTGATGCCTTATTGATCACGGGATTATATATAAAAAAAAGGTTTCTATAAGCAATTTTTCTATCTCTCTCATTTTACACACTTTTACCCTAACATTTGTTTGTGCTATTTTCATTGAAGGCCTTTCATACATATTATTTTAATTGGAATATTAAATAACAACGTTGATTAATGAAAATAATTTACTAGATAATCATATATATGTTATGTTTAAATATTTTATGTTTATTTTTGTACTTTTTGTAATTAATTATATTCTAAATGAGACTTTAACTTAGAAAAAATTTGTCTAAAAATAATCTCACTAGCCTGATCATGATGATTGTATCATGAATGGTAAACAATTTCTATACGTACATTAGTTGGCTTAAAGATCCTTGACCTATATATTTATTGATAACTAGAACATCAACTAGAAAAGACTTAATCTTATTAATGTATGTCATCTATAATCTTGCATTCACTCACACATTAACCAATAATGTATTCAATCTATAAAATCACTAAAGTTCTTTTAATATAAGTATGAGTATTGCGTATATGAATCACTTAACAACAATCTCTTTCTTATTTATTCTTTTTATAAAACATGATACACCGACATCATTTAATTACAAACACATCACTAAAAATAATTACTCCCTCTTTCTTTAGGTACACTAATTCCATACAAAATGATAGTTACTTTGCTAAATAATGATTTGAGGATCAATGTAACAACTCTAGTGTTTGTCATCCTAAATTATTAATAGAAAAAGAAGAACACGATTTATTGATGAAGAAAAGCGCTACTTATTTTTTATTTTTAACAAGGAAGGTGTGTACAATATATATAAAAGAAATGTGATTGTAACTACACATTCAAATAAATCTCTAATGGTCTAACAAATTCTATCTATTGGCCTAACAAGTTCTATCTAATAGCAAATTCTATATAATAATAATTTAAATAAAAAAATACATATTCAACAATAATTTGAAATTGAAAGAAATCATTTGGGATCAAAAGATCAAGGGATTGTTGATTGGGGGGTTGTTGTTGTGTTACCCCCCATAAGCTATCAACAAATTGAGCTTGAAAATCATGTTAGTAAACGGTCGGGGAGGGAGGGCCTTCATAAAAACATCTACAAGTTGGTTAGATGAAGAAACTGGAAGTAGGTGCACGAGACCGACTTGAGACTTTTTCTTAATGATGTGATAGTTAGTGTCTAAGTGTTTCATGCGCTGATAGAAGACATGATTGACAACAATATAGAGAGCACTATGACTATTAGAAAATAGGACAACATGCTTGGAACACTAAGTTTGGAGATCTCAATAAATATGTAAGTCATTAGAGCTCACAAGTGATGAAAACAAGTGCTTAATATTCTGTCTCAGATGATGAATGCGAAATTGTGAGTTTTTCTTTGTTTTTCAAGAAACCAGAGATTGTCCAATGAAAAAGCAGTAACCAATGATGGACTTGCGTATGTCAATAAATCCCCACAATCTGCATCACTAAAAGCAAGTAATTGTGTAAGAGAATCTCTCTAGAATATTAAGTAATACTTTTTTTTTAGTCTTGAATATAAGTAAAAAAAAATAATTATGTATTGATCTCAAATATAAATAAATTTTAGCTAATCTTATCTTATTTAATGAAATCTTCTTCAAAATATCTTTTATTTAATTGTTTTGATAGTTCTCTTCTAATTTTAATATTCACAAGTTTCAATGAAAAATATAGTTTTTTTTTATTATGATATTGATGTAGAGTATTTATTGATTTTTATTAATAATTAATATCATAAAAAAATCTAATTGATAATTTTTAATGAATTTTTTTAATTATATTTTTTATTTACAAGATTTAAATATGAGATCTTAATTAAAGATATCAAATGTAGTTCGATTTATACTATCAACGTATTGATTCAATGAAAAGGAATTTATTGATTGAAGTGAATTTTTTTTAGTGAAATTCTAATATTAATTAACACTCTCAATTTTAAATATTTTATACTTCAATTACTATTATTAATCTGCATTGAAACCTAACCCTATGTATTCAATTAATTGCTAAAACCTACGTCCACTCTAACTTAGCAATTAATTTTCACTAGTATAAATTAATTGCTGAATCCTCTCTCCATTTTCCATAACACCACTCTCTCACTAAGTAATCATTTTCTCTTAAATTTTCCTCTCCACATCTCCAGGGTTTCGCCATGGCATCCATTCATGCATGTGAAATTTTTTTTGGATGCATGTAACATGCATTCTCATAACATTGTTATCTTCCTCTTGAGCTTCGTATTGAACCCTAAAACTACCCCTGATCAGTGCTCCCTATAGGGACGTTATAAGTACTTTCATCTTTTTACGTTTTTCTTCCTAAATAGATTTCGTAACTCTAATAGAAATTCATATTAAAAAATCAAAGTTTTCCTTTTTTTTTTTAATTATTTTGTTTACAATTGTTGATGCATCATTGTTGATAGATTAGTTTACAATTTGTAACTATTTTGCCCGGCCCCTTTGAGGCTTATGTAAAGTCAAGGAAGACAACCAGATCGTCGCAGCATATCCATAAGATTAGTAAAAGCTTCAAGTTTTATTCCCATTGTTACTAAAATGATTAGGATTGAGGCATGGATGAAATTAATAATTTAATGGATAAAGACTGGAAGACGCACATAGTATATACCCTTATACGAAATTCGTCTAATCATTAATGACAACGAACATGCTGACAATTCATTTATCTACACAGTTATCAGCAAATAAATATATAGTCATATTTAAACATATTTTACAATTAGGCACACTTGTTTAACATTTTCACAAACTATTTTTGAAGCAAACAAGTATAACAACACAAACAATAATTTAAGAGGGTAAACGGACATAGATTGTAGGATTTCTATGACGTTCCACTGGTCACAAAGCTCAGAAATAGAGGAATTCAATCAAGTTTAATTTGGGAGAAAATTATGAAAATATTTTAAAAAAAAAGGTATATATAAAATGCATTTAAATATTTTTCTACAGTGTTCTTGTATAATTGTATGTTTTCTGAACTTAAAATGTTCAAATAACGGGGTTGGTGTCTGTGATCAATATAACGAACTCAGTCCAACATATTGCTCCTTACCATTTTGTTAATGTTTGTGGATTTGGAGGAGACACATCGATGCATTATTTTTGGTCCATGACAGACATTATGAAGTGGTGTTGGTGGTCATGTTGTAGTCGTGAGTACAACGTTTTCGAAGAAACGGTTAAATGGGACGCGAAAAGATTGCTACCATTTATAGCCAATCTAATTAGCAAGCTTCGATAATAATCAAATTCGGGGGTGTTAGTTACATGGATCTCCATTCCATCACTTAGCTGCCTGATATTTTTTCCTGTTATCTTTAATTCTTTATAATTACAACATTAAAAAAGTATAAATGAAATATACAATTGAGATGAATTTTTTTTTAATTCGTAAGATTATTTAAATATAATAATTGAGATGGTTAGAATAAATATCTTTGTAATGATAAAAATAAAGAAATATGAACGAAAAGTTTTTGAAAAATATTTTTTTTTATAAAATTATATAATATTATAATTAAGATAATTGGAATACGTATATTTTTAATAATAAAAGTTAAAATATGAATAGAATTTTTTTATCAATTACATGAAATAAATTTAGAGAAATTTTTTATCTATTTTTTAATTTATAAAATTTTTTAAATATTGTAATAAAATCATTATAGTAAATATTTATTTTAATTTTGATAATTAAATTTATTATGATCAACACTTATATTTGTAGTAATAAAAAAAATGTCTAAACAGAAAATTTTATGCAATTAACCTTGAAAATGTTAGAGAATTATTT
>JAMLFT010010826.1:0-11555 GCA_026544285.1 Pachyrhizus erosus
GACCATATTTTTTTTAACTTTTTAAACAACCTTTTTTTATAAAGTTACAAGATATAACAATATTCAAATAATTAAATATTATTAATATAATATATGAAATATGTTAATATAATATTGTTTTTAAATGATTAAAGAAATTAATATAAAGATATAAAAAAGAGAGATATTTATGTTTAACACATTATTTCAGCTTATTTTTAAATATTTTTACTAATTAATAAATTTATTTCACCTTATATAAAAGCAAATTTTTGAAGCAAATTTAAATACAATAATAATAAGACAAAAATTGATGTTAAATATGCTTTGAAAATATAAACACCCTAAAACAAACACACACTTAAACATGTGTGTTACTACTAAATTACCTATCTTTCAAACTATATATAAATTTTGTTTTTGAAAAATTTGTGGCATTAAATAATACTTCAAAATTTAAGGTAACATCAAGATCTTCCATCTAGATCAAGTTAATATTATTTTAAATCTTTAAAGAGAATATTTAAATTCATAAATTTTATTTTACTAAATTAATATTAAAAAATATATAATCAAGTGTGCAAATTAACATCAAATCCCTTTTGCTTTTTCTTTTTTGTATTCAACACCTACCCGTTGCCTCATTATGATTGGCCACCGAAGGACCCCTACAAGCCCATAAAATGAGTCGTAAGCTTATTGGGCCTAATTATGTTTCTGCTTGGTATTTATCAACTTCAGCTTATTCAGTGTGGGTTGTGGATTGGTTCAAAAAATTGAAATTAACTGAAGCTAATGGATTTAAATATTTTAGTTTTGGTATTTTTCGTTTACAGAAAAAAAACTATTTCGTCATGGTTCAAGGTCAAACATATTATAGATTTGGACGTGGTTCTTTTAAAAATAAATTATATGATCCAATAATATAAGAGTATATGTATGTTAATTTGATGATAATTAATTAATTGTACATATATATAAATACAATGCATTGTTACTAGAATCTATGATTTTATATGTACTAATTAAAATCTCTTATGATCTCCGTAGGTTATAAATATTTTAATTTAAATTAAGGACAAATACACTCCTTTTCATTCAAGTTACACACTTTATTATTTTAAAGGAAATATATTCAATAGTATTAACTAATATATTAGTATGGTAACCAATAGTGTGCTAATCAATAAAAATTTTAAAATTTAAAGAAAATATTTTATAAATTATTTAAAAATAAAATATAACTAAAAACATATATTTTATAAGATTTAAGACCAAAATGTTCAACGAAAAAGTTTAAAAATTGAAAAAAAAAACATAAAAATAAAGAACTAAAAATATATTTTATTCAAAATAAAAAATAACATATCAATTAAATGTTAATTCTTCAGATGGTAAAAATAATAATATACTCTTAGGTTATTAAAAAAACCTTAAGAAATGACTTACAGTCTGAAAGAATTAATTATACATTAGGGCAACTCAATTTCAGGTTCGTTTTGTTAAGGTTGAAACAATCTTAGACATATATTTTGTTACCGAACTCACACATTAGCGAGATATTTGAAGTCTACGTATCTATTTTGAGAACTCTATTTTTAACCCCTTTCCCTTCGAAATAAATAAATAAATAAGGTAAATGAATATATAACGAGCAAATTAATAAAAGTATTTAATTTTTAAAAAAAAAATCCTACCACAATTAAAAAAAAAATCAAACTTATAACATTTGAATAATTGTAAGTAAATACTTAATGTATAGCAATAAAATGTAAACTTGGTGAAATTATTTTGTTCTGGATTTCTTATCGGTACACCTTCAACAGTTCTGAAAATTTCCCTATGGGCTTGGAAGTTTTTTCTTGGGCTTTTGTACTCATATTTCAACAACAACAAAAATCATTTAGAATTTTAGAAGCTAAACTACAAAGAGAACATACCCATGAATATTATTTTCCAAGATGATGCACGTAACTTGGTATTGGTAATATTCTCTCCAAAGGTAAACCTCTTTGGTGAATCAAATTCTATTTTTTGGGACTATTTTATTTTTCTAGATAGCTATTTTCTCTCTCTAAATCAAAGGTTGTAATTTGTTAAAGCCTAAAAAGAGAGATCTTGGTGAAAATGATAGTTTCCCACATATCACATACTATTGAAATAGAAGACACTTGGATTCTACATGAACTATACATTTTAATATTTTTGTAGTCCCTTTTATGGCCACTACGCATGAAGCGGCACCACACGGCATCCACTCACGCATGCAATTACGTCTTGACACATGCCTATCTTCCTCGCATGTTTTTTTCACTCTTCATGGAAGCTTCTCTTTTTTTCTTTGTTTTTTTTTCACTTTATTTGGTTTGTGTTTGCTTTTCTGATAATCCAAAACAGAAGAATAAAAGATACAAACAAAATATTGAGTCTTTTTCTTTATGAAAAATATATATACATAATTGAATCAAAAATTAGTGTTATTTGAAAGTCAACAAACATTGGTGGTACCAAACAAGGTTTTCACATATATTGTTTTCCACTTTCTAGACCTTAGAAATGATGCAAAATCGGCCAATATTAAAAGTTGATGTTTTCTACGTTGTTTCTGAAACCAATGTAAAAAATCATTTTCAATATTAATATAAAAGACAATTTTTTTTTAAGCAGCAATACATCTACATTGCATCCCCACAATGTATAATATTCTAATTTGAAAATTACAAATATAAAAAAAACAAATACATAAAAGCATGAGGAATAATTTTATTTTGTTATTTATATTATTATTAATTAAGACATAAGTAAAGTCAAGATTTTTATAAAAGTCTATTTAACTAAAAAGTTAGACTTTAGGTAATTCAAAAGGAATTTTAAACTTAATAGATCAATTTATTTAAATAAATATAAATAGTTTGATTTTAATATTATTATTATATTTTTTATAATGTATTAAAATTGAATGTTTCTTTATCTTTTTAAACATAAAACATGTTGACATGCATAAAAAATAATTAAGTATTAAGTTTATTAAAAAATAAATTATATTATATTTAGAGTCTTATTGCAAAATAAACTTTTAAATAGGTTATTGTAAAGGTCATATTTTATCTTAAAAATAAGTTTATATTACACAAATAAGCTAACATTATATTTGGAACAATAAAAGAGAAGTAGATGAGAGTGGAAGAAAATAAAAAAAGAAGGAATTATGGATGTTTAGAACAAATGAATTAAGAAGAAAGAAATGAATAATGTTGTGGAATCTTTTTTTTTCTTTTTTTTTCTTTTCAAAGGATTGAAGAAACAAAAAAAGTGAATAATAAATTTTTGTATTTACTTGTTTGTCCTCCTTTCCTATCTATCATGTCAAGGTTACTTCTAAGAAGACATATAATTGATTGTGCCATATGTACAATAAATTATATGCCTTACAAATTAATTTAAGCATCCCTAATAGCATATAGTCCATTATGCTTTGTGCATAATTTATTGTATGCTATTTTTCCTTGAAAAAAATGTTAAAAAAGCTAGAATACAAGATTTTTTAAATGGATAAAATGGTAATTTTGTTATCCTATTTGTTTTCATTCCTTTCTTTTCTTATCAATCAAATAACTTTAGTTTAAATATTTATCTTCTATTATGTTTTATTTCACCTTTATTAAATAACATCAATTTTTATTCTATTTCAACTCTATTTCTCTTCTCTTTTTTTTCCTCACACATTCTTTCATTTTTTTTTCCCTTTTTTTCGCATTATCAAATGGAGGGTAAGTTAGACTCTTATAAAGTCTAACCTACCTATTTTCAATCTCATTTCATGCTATGAGTTATATAAATTTTAATCTCACAAATTATCATTTGTTTTAGATAGAGATTTTTCCTATTAGTTTATTAATTGATTAAGCAATTTAAATATATTCACATAATTGAATAACTTTCAAACAAATAATTTTATCTCAAAACTCACTGTTAAAATAAAAAATCCTTTATGTAGATCATATATACTAAATTTTATATTAATAAAAATTTATTTATTACCTCATTTATATATATCCAAATCAACATAATATATATTTTTTAAAATATACTAAAATATAAATTATTTGATCACCTTCTTATTAATGTTTAATTTTCATAAATTTTGACATAAATAATCAAAATAATATATAATTATAATTCAACGGTTGAAGTGATTAAATTCACAAATGATATGAAGTTATTGAATAATAAATAGTTTATTCAAGTTACATAACGTCACTTGATTTATCTCCTATATATAGGGTTGGACCAAAAGACACTCGTGTAACTTATATTAATCACTACACCTTTAATAACTTTATATATATATATATACACACACAAGTTTGTTAACATATATATACTTAACTTTTAATATAAGTGTGTTAGCAAAATATAATTATATTTTATCCTAAAGTACATTAATGGTATAACTTATTAACATACTAGTATTAAAAAACAAATATATGTACGATAACAAATGATTGTGAGGTTTGCTAGCATATATATACTAATTTTTTTAGTATGAGTGCAGTAACATAATATAAGTAAATATTTTATTAAATTACATTAATGGTGTGCCTTGTTAACACACTCATATTTAAAACAAATATATTTTAATAAATTATATATATATGTATGTATGGGAGGAAGAAATTATTAACATATTCTTACTTATTTTTTAAAACGAGTATGTTAACTAATTATAACTATAATTAATCTTAAAATACATTTGAGTGTAATTTATTAATGTATTACTTATGAAAAATAAATAAAAGTATATTATAAAATGTTTATAGATTTTATTAATTTACATCTATTTATTTTTTTTTAAAAAATATATTAACAAATTATAATTATGATTATTTTTAAAATATATAAAGTGTAACTTGTTAACATATTTTTTTAAAAATAAGTAAAATTATACTTATTTATCTATTTATCTAGTTAAAAAATTAAGATAGACTATAAGTAATGTTGCCAAAAAGAGAACCTTAGGATAGGTAGCATGACGTCAAGATAAAATAAAGTTAGACTAGGCTCAAAAAAGAACCTTATGATAGGTTACATGTTAGACAGATACAGTTGTAAAACTAACCCTCAAATTCGAAAACTACTTAGGCAATTAAAATTCTTCCAAAATACGATTCCAGGATTTAAATTAATTTCTAATAATATATGATTAGATAATAGTTTAAAGTTTTCTTTTATATGATGGATCAAAATCAATAATAAACTTAGTTAAAAACTTAAATATTTTATATCGATAGAAATATTTAACAATGACGAGATGCCTAAATTAAAATGCAAAAACATAAAAATAAGTGGAGAATGTGATTCCAAACCACTTGCATCAATATTTTAACGAAGGACGTTCCATTTTACAAGTTGCTCCTTAACTTTTTCTAAGACTTATCTATTGTGAATAGTGATGATAGATCAAGAATATATAATTAAGATCAAAGATGCTCAAAGCAGTCCTCAAATAATTTTAACACATGCAACTCATTTGATACCGATACAACATAACCTTTTTTTTAGTATAAGGAAAAAGATTCATAATAAGTCTTATAAAAAGGAGAGGAAAAAAATATAAGAGAATAAAAAAGAGGTACAACACATTGTAGGAAAATCAATTTCGTACACTCACAAAATATGCTCACAACTTAAAAACCAATTAAACTGATTTGAGGTTACAGGGCATAAAATATTTTTCATACATTTCCTTTGTGAAAAGTATCCATGTATTATATAATTATCATAGTTCACTAATAATAGGATGCTTTATACTAATCATATGGTCTACCGATAATATTTACTAATTTTTATACGAATGGAATAATGTGTTAATGCATTGTACTACTAACATCAACCCGTAATATGTTTATAATGGGTAAGTATATAGTATATATTATTAGTATGAAATAAATATTAATTTTTTAATAGTTAATCACTTTTAGAAAATTTAACTATTCATTTTTAACGGGATTTTCTTTTTTTAATTAACCACTTTTTTTTATCTACAATGTTAAAATTCAAAATTTATATTTTTATGTTTAATTTTACTTAAATCAATAACTTATTGGTATAATATATTTATATCCGTAGAGACAAACTTAATTAAGAAAAAATTATAATAATGTTTTATATATTTTACACGAATTATATATTTTTTTTTTGTTTTTACACTAACATTGTTTAATATTTAAAAATATTATACTTATATTTTGTTATATTAAAATAACTTTGTTAATATTTAAAAACATCATACAAATGTCTCTTTACATATTATAGTGATATTCTTATAAAAAAATTAATGTAAATCTTAAAAAAAAAGTAATATTATATGTAATTAAAAAAATCATGAGATTTTGCTGTAATTTGATCTTTAATTAATTTATATTTGTTAGTAAATATTTTTTTTTAATTTGAAGAAATTTAATGAAAATAATTAGATTAATTCAAATAAAAAATATCCACGTTTTGTTTTCTCTTTTATTTTGCCAAATACTATTCACATAGCTGTATTCTCTAACTCTGCTCCCCTAATTTATAATAGTAACGAGCAACACTAAACATATCATACAGAAGGGGAGAGAGAAAAAAAGAATTAGATTCTCTAATTCTGTTCTCTTAATTTGTGATAGTAATGAGCAAAACTAAACATATAAAAAAAAAAATGATGCTTTAGGCACTTCGGCAAAGTACAAGAAAAAAATTTGCTTACACAGTAACATATCGTGCAGCCACCGACCAAATATCTCTTTTTTTGGTATAAGAAAATAATTTCAAAAGCATGATAAAGAAATTGATTTTTTTACATTTTCTTGTACGACCAGGAGATTCATAGAAAGAAAAGAGAGTGAATTGTGTGATATAAAAGATTGATATGACAGAAATCAAAAGAAAAAATGGCGGTGTAAAACATATGCTGTAAAAATGTGTTGTATAATTTTTTTATGCATCAAAACTAAAGTGAAATATCATGATTTTATAACAATTTACGTATACTATTTAATTGAGTTAAATTCTTTTTGTTAAATATGTCATATAATATGATAACTAAATAATATTCTAATACTTTAATTGTGTCTTTGATTCTTTTAGTTTAAATTATATATAATTTTGGCTTTTTTTTAAATAACTAATTAAATCCTTCTATTTAAAAAGATAGGAAAATGGATTCTTCTGTCAATTTTCTTCTATACAAAACTTTAAATTCTCATTCTACTCGAAATCTTCACAAATTTAATCAAATGTATTGTTTTAAAAAAAAAATTCTTCTAAAAACTCACTATAAAAAACAGAAAATTTTACTTAATTTTTTTTCTTGTTCAAACCATAATCTCACATTCTATAAAATCTTTTAAACTTATCAAAATTTCACTAAAGTTTTAACTTCTAAAATTTTAAAATTACTTTATATTTAAAATATATCATATACTAAATGTTTGGATAAAAATGAGAATTTGAGAAATTTAGATAAAGAATAATAAAAAAAAAACAAATTTAATTAATTGTAAAAAAATTAATTAACTAAAAAAAATTAAAACACTAAAATCACATATAATTCAAACTAAAAGAAAAAAAACATAATTAAGTCTAATTTAATGAATGGTTGCTGGTGCTGGAAGCCTTCATGTAGTGGTGTCTGACTTGTCTTGAAAAATTGGCATATTCGAGGGATCTTCTAATTCTATTTATGGAGTTATGATAAGTGGCATAAAGACATTGGTGTTGAAAAATACTTAAAAACTCCCATAATTATGTATCAAATGGTAGTATCACGTAAGCTAGTGAACCCTAGTATAGAAATTTCTTGCTTCTCCCTTATATGGTTCAGACCCATGCTTTAAGATATTCTGTAATGATACTAGCACACTTTTTTCGTCCCTAGATTTTCACATACTTCTATATATAAGTTGTTAAATAATGCATTATAATTTATATACCTTACTAAATAATACGATATTTTATATCATCTTTTTTTTTTTTTGCTGAAAATATTATATCGTCTTCTAAGCAATACTAGAAGCCTGTAAATTATTACAGACTATTTTTTTACAGGTTCACGTTACTACTTTTATTCGTTATACTTCTAAATAGTAAGTACATTTGATGTATTATATGTATATTTTAAATTTATTTATAATTTAAACATAAATTAAACAAAAAGCATTTAAGTAAAGTATTTTAAATTATTAAAATCGCATAAATAATTTATGTAGAATCTTAAAGTATATATAATATTTTAAAAGTTACCTAATAAATTAAAATGATTTATAATTATAAATTGAGTATGAGATACTAAATTCATTAAAACTAAATAAAGTCTAAAAGCAACAAAGCCACTTTTACAAATTTATATCTTGATTTAATACGTAAAAAATATTAAATGAAAGGGGTAGTTTAATATTAAAAAATGGATACGATTTGCAAGAATAAAATCATTACATCGAAATCTTAAATGGTTTTAATTTATTAAAGTTGCCAAATCATACTAAACTCATTAATAAGGATAATTTTAGGTATGATGAAACATAGGAAAAATTAAATAAGAAAGAGGTGAAATTGTGTTTCTTTAAGACAAAATTTACTAATACTTTAAAACACTTGAAGGAAGTTAGTTTGTAAATCTAACATCTATAAGACGAATCAAAAGTATCATCTTATGATGATGATGGGCAATTTTATTAAAACTTACTTATCAATAATTTAAGCATGCTTCTTACAATTCAACTCCTTTAATTAAGGTTGAGTAAAAAAAACTCCTTTAATTAATGTTGGTATAAATATCTTAGCCCAAACGAGGTGGAGCGTTAGTAATATTTTTAATATATTTTTAATATTTGTTAAAATTTGTTCAAAGCTACAAAGTGATAAGTAAACTTTATAAATAAAAAGTGAAAATAATAAAATTTTATAATGTCTCATAAATTTCGCTTAATAACTAAACGTATTTAAGTTACACCCAATAAAAAAAAACCTATGAACGTGTTTAAGAAAAGCATTTAAAAGAATATGCTATTGTATATTATGGACGTCTCATTATTGCAAATTTGCATTGCATGTACTTATCCAACATGAATGGTGGCTAAACATAGAAATAGCTAAATATGGGGTCCCTTTCGTGAACATTGGAGAATTTTTCTGGGATTACAATTGAACTGGAATAGAAGATTTCGTAAGATTGTTGTGAATTTAGATTTTTTGAATGTCGTTAATTTCTAGTTAAAGGTTATGGCCATCATCATTTTTTTCTTGCTATAATTTGATGAGATTAATTCATAATATTCACCAATGTAGAGAGACCAAGTTGTTTGGACTCATGTGTACCAGGAGCTGACTCAAGTGGCTGAGATTATGGCGAAATTTGGGTTTAGTCTTCATTCTTAAATTCCAATTTTTGACCTAATTATTGATTTTATTTAAATGTATGTTTGTATCTCTTTTTTTAGAAGATTCTAATTTCCTTTATTTATATATTAAATTAATAAAATCTATTTAGTTGGCCTTACGATATAGGCTTGGAACACTAAGGAAACATTTAGTAGTAAAAAAGAAAATTCATATCCAAGAATCATTATTATCAAATTCATTATTAATTGTTTAAAATTTTATTTTTAATTAGCAATACTATTATAATATTCTTATGATATATGCTCAAATATTTATTATGAAAAAATTAATTATTCATTAAATATTATATTAAATCAACCAATTACTGCACTAAATTTAATGCTTAAAAATCTCAATATGATATTTCTATAAAATAAATATATAATGCTACTCAATAAAAATAACAAAATTGCAAATATAAAAAAAGTATATTAATTAAGAATGTATACTATTTCCCTTAATTAGCTAAATATATAAATATTCAATTTTGATTATCTAACCAATACTTAAGGAAATTAATTCTCTTAAATGCATAAGTAAAAAGTAAAAAATACACTCTTAAAATTATTTGGGGTTGATCAATTTTCTTTAGTACAAATTTTAATTTGAAAGTATTTTGTTGTGTAAAAAATTAAATTATAAAGCCACATTATTTTGTTTGAAATTTTTTTTTCAAATAAATGAGAAAAAATTACATTATATTTATATAAATTACACAAATTATTACAATATTTAACATTTTTTATTAGATAATTTTATCTTAAGGTCTACTATTAAATTGAAATTCTTATCATATAAATCAGACTTATAAAATCTTATATTAATACAAAATTATTTAATATTCAATTAACATATTAAATTGATATAATATAAAATTTCAAAATATATAAAGCAAGAGTTCTTTAATTATATATTTATTGTTATTTAATTTTAATAAATTTTAATACAAATAATAAGTATAATATATAATTATAATTCAATAGTGTGTAAAAAAAATTATATTTTGTATAAAGAAAAATTAATATAATTTATTGTAGTATCATTTGATATATCTTCTAAATAAATAAAATAAGATAAAAACATATTACACATTGATAGTATAATATAATTTTTTATTATCATTTAATAATGAATTATTATGTATGTTAAATTTTTTAATTTTATAATGATTAATTTAAAAATTATATCAATAATAATTTTCTATTAGTGATAGTGTATAATTTTTTTATATTAATAATACATTATTGTTAAACTTTGAAAGTGGAAGGGTTTAGTTAGTTTTTATAAAGTTTTAGATTCAAACTTAGTTATTAAAAAAATAATAATAAATGAAATAAATATTTACACATTAAGATAAAAACATTGAATACACTCTTGAAAACTGATTATATTCAGTATAAAAATATAGTTTCTTTAAATACTAATAGTATTATAAAAATGTCAAAATTAAATAATTAAAGATATAAAATCAAAAGCTTTTAAAATTTGACATGCTAACACACATTAAATGGTACCTATTGGGAGATAAATAATACTAGGAATTAAACATAATATCACCCACCCAAGGAATTCACCTTCCCCATTTACCAACTTCAACTTAATTTTTTGCCTGCCTCTGAATAATTCAAAATCATACTCACCCTATTTCTACATGTTAAATTACTGAATTATGGAAACCACACCCAGTTCATCCATTATATGCTTGCTTAATAAATACATGAATCTTTTACTAAAAAAGTGTATGTATATAAAGAAATAAAAAAAATAGTAATCATATTCCGAGTTCATAACTGATAAAATATAAATATTCCAAGTACATAAAAAAGCAGCGATAGTATTCCAATTTGGCCTTTACTTTTCTTTTACCTTTTCCTTATCGAAATGCAATTTATTTATTTTATCAGTCTTTTCTAATGTCAGATCAATGTTCAACGATTACTTTTGACACGTGTCAAATGCACATTTATTGTACTGACACCGACTGAATCTTTACGGAAAAAGAATCCAAAATGATAAGAAAAGATAAAAATGAATTTTTAAATATAAATTTAATCACGGAAATAATTTTTTATTTTGATATTAAAAAATCCGATTTTAATCTTTTAATTTTTTATTTAATTTCTGTTGTTAAATAATTTGTTCTTTTCGTCCTTATT
>JAMLFT010010827.1:0-11526 GCA_026544285.1 Pachyrhizus erosus
TATCAAGATTCAAAAATTATATAATTATTAACTAACTCTTAATCTTTATTATTTATATTTTAATATAAATCACACAATTATGTTAAAATCAAAAAATATTATTATAGAAAACAAAATTATCTCTTAATATAATTGTATCTTATTTGAAATTTCAATTTAAGACTTTTGACTAAACTGAAATAATCACACATCAATTTATTAATGTTAGATGATATCTCGATTGTTCTTATATGATTATATAATCTAGATTTATAATTATTATTTATCACACCAAACCAACATTTTCATTTCATACGTCATTGTTAGAAATATTATAAATTTATAAGTTTCATAATAATTTTATAATAGATAAATATAATCATATAATTTTTACTAATTTATAATGATATTTATATGTATTTTCCTTTTTATCTATTATTGTCACTTTTTTTATCTCGCTTTTTCTTTTTTTATTTTTCACCCACATATTTTCATTTGATTATCTTACGCTTACGCACCGTTCAAAATGTGTAAGTATGTAGCTCACATTGCATGCATCAATATTATAATTTTTAATTAAAATTATAAAGTCATAACTAAAAGTTATAAAATTAGTTAAAGCTTAGAACTCGTCATAAAAAATTACAAAATCTATAAACGTTTAAAATAGGCAATATCGTATTTTAAAAAAAAAAACAAAGAGAATCCCTATATTTTATTACAAGGCCCCGTTTTATACCTCACAAAGGTAGTGACCATAAATAATGTTAAAGTACCATTAAAAAATAAACTCTTGAATATACATCCATAACAATTCACATCTTCTCATTATTGAGCCAGTTGAGTAAATCAATAGTATAGTTTTGAAAAAAAAAATAGTAATATAGTTTTCACATTTAATATTAATAGTATATAATATTTTAACTTATCTTATTTGTGTTATAACCTTTTATAAGCATTTATAATGAAGTAAATTATTTTAGTTTGTAAGTCTTGTTATAAATCTTCTAACATGGACAAATTTAGCTATATTGTTATTATAAGGACAATTTTATATCCTAGTTTTATAAATATTTAATTGCTCTGTTAAAATCATAAATTGCTCTATATAAAAAAATGAAAATATTTGTATGTAGACAAATATCATAACCATAAGTTCTTGTACACTTGATCTGAATGGTTTAATTGAATTCGATTTACTTCAACCCCGCCATTAAATATATAATTAAGATAAAGCGCTTGTAGGGTTATTCCATGTGTAAAGGTTTAGTGTCGTAATAATTCAATAGACGATTACGAATTCATTGTTAAAAAGAATTGTCTTATGTCATTCGGTAATAGAAACAGTGGTTTCCATCCAATTTTGCATTTTTCTATTCCATACGTAAGAACTGCACATTCCATGATTCCATGACTACTTTAAGAAAAAATAAAATGCACAGCACGTGACATGCAGAGTTTTTGCGAGGCCTGCTGTATTACGTGTTCTTCCCATTTAAAAGAAAACGATGATGAACTTTAGTCTGGATAAATAATTAATAATAATGTTATTATTATGATAATAATGCAAGGGAACGTGGATTTCCTCGTACTATGGTACTTGCTCCAATCTAAAGAAAAAGAAAGCATGGAACAACTGTGGGAATAACTGGTATAAAGCTGTTAACCAACAACAGTTCCACTTTCAGTCAAAAGCCTTTCATATAACCAGCGAGTGATCCATATGATTTGTTGGAAGCATCCAATGGTGAATCTAAGAATCCCAAAAGAGCAATTCTATTTACTTTTCTTTCTCAATTTCCCCCTTATGATACTTTGTGTGGTAGGACGTAGGATCCTTAACATACAAGATTTGTGTGTGTTTGTGGTATGATTCTTAATATTTTACATCGTGCTTTTCATAATTGCCTAATTGTTTTCAATTCGTTAAAATATACTTACATTCATTTTTGGAAGCGGTGTTTTAGTGAATGAGTAACTTTCATTTTTCAAATTCATCATATTTTTTTTCTTTCTAATCATCTAATCATATATAATAAAATTGAGTTAAGAGTATGACAATTTTTTAATGTATTAATCGTCTTTCTTACATAATTAAGTGTTTTATTCATTTTCACCAGAAAAATAGTGTCTTCTTCATTAACTACTTGAATTTTAATATAAAATCAAATCAATATTTCTCATCTTTAATTGATCATTATTTATTCAAAGAAAAATCTTAATTTTTAAAATAATTCTTCAAATTAATATTAATATTAGACATAGTGTGATATATGTACATTATTGGTAAAATAATATTTCTTGCAAATAGTTTTAAAAAAATGAGAAAGAAAGTTATATTTTAATAATATAAAACAATTTTATATTATTATCTAATTATAAATTATAAAATATATTAAATTTATTTATTTTTATAATAATTATTTTAAATTTTATATTAATAATAATATAAAATATTTTACAATAACAATGTATAGCTATTAAACACCTGTAAAATTATTAAAATAAGACTTACAATTTGAGAAGGAAAAAAAAGAAATACAAAGATAATGTGAAGTTTGTTTTGTATATTTTTATTCAATTATAATTTATTATGCATAATAAATTTATTAATTTTGATCATAATTATCTTAAAAATTATATTAAAATTAATTTTTAATTGATTTACAGTAAAAAAAAAAGAAACTTTTATCCATTAAAGTCTTAACAATTTTTTATTTTTATTAGTATGGTTGGGTGGATGCTGTGTCACACGCACGCACTAGTCATGCGTGTGCTTAGAGGCTGAAGCTGTTCCTTTAAAGAGTGTGTTCGGTTTCCATACATTTTCCCATTCTGTGTGTGTCAGTGAGTCTGATCTTGGGAAAGGAAGGGAAGGGAAGGGAAGAAGGAGATGGTTCGACTTGCCACATTATCGGAAGAACCCATCAACGACCAAGATAACAAGAGAAGCACCTCCTCAAAGAAATGGCGCAACTGGAACTGGATCAAGACCCACTTCTTCCACAAGAAGCCAGACCTCAAGATCCTCCTCAGTGTCCTCGCTTGCCCTCTCTTCCCTGTTCCTCCCCACACCAAACCATACCCTCCCCTCAACCACCACTCCTCCTCCGCTCAGTACATCATCCAACACTTCACCGCCGCCACCGCCTGCCGCAAGCTCCAAGGAACCGTCAAAAACGTCTTTGCCACCGGCAAAGTCGAAATGTGGGCCGTCGATGACTTTGGAACCACCGGAGTCTCCGAGAGAGGCTGCTTTGTCATATGGCAGATGCTACCCGACAAGTGGCAGATTGAGCTTGTTGTCGCAGGTCACAAGGTTGTCGCCGGTAGTGATGGCACCGTTGCCTGGCGCCACACCCCTTGGCTCGGAGCACACGCCGCTAAAGGCGGCGTACGCCCTCTTCGACGCGCTGTTCAGGCAAGTTTAACAACATCATATCATTTTATTAGTTGGCATGACACTATTCTGTTTCTGCTGCTTATCTCAACATGACACTTAGTCACGTAGAAATTAGTAAGGATCGTCGTCAACACTTGATGATCTCAACTACCCTATCATCTCATATTTTAAAAATCTCTAATTACTTTATTTTTTTCTTGTCTATTTATTTATTCGTTAATGATGTTGTTGCTAGGCAGTTCTAACTACAACTATTTTGTTTGGGGGTAAGCAAGGTTTGTTGATATTTAACTCCATTGTTGTTGTTGGTCGTGTTTATCGGATCCAGGTTCCAATTTATTGACATGGTATGTTAATTATAATGACCCTTCGGCCAGCCTTAACTATGTATTGTTTCAACTTCTTTTTGTTAAATAATAATAAATAATCGTATGAGGAATGAGTCACTTTAGGGATGGGCAATGGCGGGGCCTGAGAGAAAGGTTCGTGAAACCTCTGAATGATGTAACCGATGTGGACTCCGAATTAATTGTCTTTGAATTTTCTTTTTAAAATTCATCAAAGCTGGTTGCTGAGGGTTTTAGTTCATTTTAATTAATACCCGAACTTTTTTTCCCCACATTACCGGCCAATATAATGGATCTTTGTTTTCCACCTAAATTAATTCTCTTCATTTGTTGGATCTAACTACATTCTTCTGTTTCCTTTTCTTATTAATGGGGGGTCGATGATCATGTGTAACTCTTTTGGCACGACCTACTTATTCAAGATTCTTTGATGAAAAAATTAAAAAATATTAGTAAAGCTTAAGATGACTAAGATCTTATCGTTTTTAAGTCAGAAAACTAAAAAGTACACATTATAATGCAAATATGTGGTTCAGATCAGTTCAAAATTAATTTCATCACCATCAATTTTATGAAACTCTAAACAGATCTTGGAGTGAGATAAGACTAAAATGTTACTCTGAAATTTCAAACTAATTTTTATGGGGAAAAGTTGGCTTTGGGCCATATATATGTATCTCTACTATGAAAAACTAGGAAATATGTAGTATAGTGATTTGACTTGATCGGTATCTAAGGTGGTGGCGCCGCTGTTTGCCACTCCGGAGCATGTAGTGGCGATGTCAGTGATAGTGTGATTGTCACACCCTTAAACGACAAATTGGTTGTACGTGTTGTAGGGACTGGACCCTTTGGCAGTATCTGCTGTATTCTCTGGTGCGCAGTACATGGGAGAGAAACAAATCTCAGGCATCGATTGTTTTGTGCTAAAGCTGTCAGCAGATCAGAAGGACCTGGTTGTCCGGAGTGACAACACTGCTGAGATGATCAAGCACGTTGCATTTGGTTACTTCAGCCAGAGAAATGGATTGCTAGTGCACCTGGAGGACTCTTACCTCACCAGGATTCAATCCCCTGGGACACACCCTACGTACTGGGAGACCACAATGTCAACCAAAATTGAGGACTACAGAATGGTGGACGATGTGATGATTGCACATGCTGGCCATTCAACCGTGATCATCACAAGGTTTGGGGACAATCTAAAGACAGGCCCTGCCATCACACGGTTGGAAGAATCATGGACCATTGATGATTTTGCATTCAACGTCCAAGGCCTATCCATGGACTGCTTCATACCCCCCAAGGAACTCCACAAAGACTACCCTCAAGAAGATCTAGATTGGAGATCACCCTTGCATAGATGATCATGATGATCCCAAACCTTGGTGGAGATTTTTGTATTTTTGCTAAATAACTAGTTGTTGATGATGCTAACTGTTACTTAACATATATAGATTGCTTTGTAATTGTGTATTACTGATTTTGGGCACATATAACAGATTTCAACTATTAATTGTGTCTCTGCCATGTGATTCCAGCCGTAATATACATGTCTGTCGGCTATTAGTTGTCTATGGAATTTTACTTTTTTTGGTTCCTTGTATTGAAGAAGCCTGGATTTGTGTCCAATTTGTTGGGTACCTTTTGGCTGCTTTAAACTAAATATAAAGAAGTGTAAAACTTACGCTCTTATTGCTGGTTGATTATATGATATGATATGTGCATGACCGTTTTCTTTTTCACAATTTAATTTGAAAGGCGTTATTTTTAAGTAGCTAAAATTTCAAAAGCTCATAGAAAAATGTTTTACTTGTTATTGATTTAGTCAGCGTAGATTTTGTTTTAAATATTGCTAAACAAATTCCTACAAATTGACAATCTTGAAATCTGCAAAAATATTTTAAATGCATTGTCAAGTGAGTTTCTTTTTGTGTCTATTATAATATGAATCCTGCTTTTGAAATTTGGTTTTATTGAAACATGTATTTTAGATGTCAGAAGGAAAAAGAACTTTGCTATATATGTGAAGAAAAATGTTTTTAATCAAACACGTGATTATTTACGAATTGTCAAACGAGAGTATGAGACCACAGTACTACTGATATAACATAAAACATAAAACATAAAATAAAATGTCTTCATATAAGTCAGATTAGATCAAGTTTTTATATATATATATAAATTAGACAAAAGGCTTTTAACAAAAAAAATTTCAGTTAAAAATTTAGACTTTATGTTATTTAAAAAAGTTTTTTAAATTTAACAGAGTTATCTATTTTAGTAAATATAAATATTATTATTTTATTATCTTTTTATAATATATTAAAATTATATATTTATTTTTTAAAATATCAAGTATGTTGATATATAAAAAGTCTAGTTTATAAAGTTATGTCATATTTAGAAGCGTTATTGCAAAATAAACTTTAATAAATTATTATAAAATTTAAATTAGATCTTAAAAAAAATTTATATTAAATATGTAAATAAATTACAGTTGATTTTTATAAAGTCTAATTTAATTAAATTTCTTTCGTTTCATGATTTTAGTAGTAATTTTAATTTTCATATGTTTTGTATAAATTTTTTTTATTGATCTATTAATCGGTTAATCTATTTAAGAATATATATCATTTATATAAAAATTTAATATGAAATATATTTTAGATAGACTAACAATTCATGCCAATTTTTTTTTTCAAAAAAAAAGAAGACAAACTTAAAAAAGTCTATCACAAATAATAAATCATAATTGAGCCTTAAATATTTTAAATAGATCAAACTTGTTTAAGTTTTGTTGAATTCAACTTATTTCCAGTTTTTCGTCCCTGATTACAGTTAAGACAATATTGTTAATTTGAATTCATATAATAAAAAAAGGATCTTTGAATTCTATAACTTTTACATATATTTTGTGATAAAATTCAAGTACATATATCTATTCATGATCAAGTCAATAATGAGATATGAGAAGGTTTAATATCTTGAAGATTTAATATTCTTCATGAACCTTTTGATTTCTATTCCTTTGTCTTTCCTTTTCTCTCTATTGCAAAACTTTTCTAAGATGATTTATAGAAAATAGAACCCCTATTTATAGTCAGGAATATGATCAAGAGGTTATAATAACCATCAGTAACCAACTTTCATCAAGTTAGTTATAATAACTGTGAGTAACCAATTTTCATCAGATTGGTAACAACCTCAGCTTCCCCTTAATTTATTTATTTATTAAATTAGAAAATGAGTAACATATATCAAACTACATGAAACATATTTTCTTACATTCTCCCACTTGGCTCATGTGTCATTAACTCATTCATGGTTTAATAAACATAACCATTATAATGTGCATTAAACATTTCATTCATAACATAATTTATCATAGTTAAGAATGAAGCTGACATGAGTCATGATGATCTTACGTCAATTTATCAACATAGTCCCTTCCATGTACCACATAGTTAATCTCATTCGTAACATGATCATAAATGAGAAGTGCATAATTGGTCTAACGACAATGCCTTTGTGAAAGACGAAATCTTTTATCATTATTCCAAAACATAAATGTATACAAACTCAAAAAATAGGAAAAATTCATAAACACATTCATTAAAGAGCTCAAAGTGTCAAATAAGATAATGTCATCATGATTTATAGTAATGCTTATTTGGCAACAACTCATACTTTCAACATGATTATTAAATGTTTTAGGTAGTAACCCTTTTGTTAATGGATCAACAATCATAAGATTGGTGCTAATGTGTTCTATTGACACTCTTTATTTCTAAATCTCTTTTTTAACAACAAAGTATTTCAATTTTATATGCTTAACACCTATAGAATACTTGTCATTTTTAGAAAAGAAGACTGTTACAGAATTATTACAATAAATTTTCAATAGCTTAACAATACTGTTGATTATTTCAAGCCCTGAAATAAAGTTATGCAGCCATTTACCTTGAACCATAACCTCAAAGCATGCCACAAACTCAACTTCCATGGTGGAGGCAACAATTACTAACTGCTTTGCACTTTCCCATGATGTCGCTCGACCGACTAAAAGATACAAATAACCAAAAGTGGACTTTCTTGTATTTACACAATCGGTAAAGTCTAAATTTGAATATCCAGTAACTCTAAGGTCTGAAGACCTCCTATAAGTAAGCATGTGATCTTTTGTTCCTTGTAAGTACCACAAAACTTTCTTTGCAGCTTTCCAATGATCCAATCTTGGATTACTTTGATAAATTCCCAGCATGCCAACTGCAAAACTGATATTTGGTCTAGTACATGTTTGAGCATACATCAAACTCCGAACAATAGATGCATATGAAATTTCTTCCATTTGTTTTTGTTCCAAATCACTTTTAGGACATTGCATGAGATTGAATTTGTCTCCTTTCTAAATTGGAATGGGTGATGCTGAACACTTTTCCATTCCGAATCTCTCTAGAATTTTATTAATATATGATTTCTAAGACAAACCTAATAATCATTGTCATCTATCCCGAAATATTTCTATTCCGGTCACATAACTTGTCTCGCCCATATCTTTCATTTCAAAGTTACTAAAAGGAAACTTCATAGTCTCACTTAATTGACCAAGGTCATTAGTTGCAAGCAAGATGTCATCAACATATAGAATCAAGAAAATAAGTTTACTTCCACTGACCTTTAGATATATGCATCGGTCAATGGTGTTTTCCTTAAATATAAAGGACATAATAGTATCATTGAACTTAAGATACCATTGACGAGAAGCTTGCTTTAGGCCATATATGAATTTTTTAAATTTACACACCATGTGTTCTTTCTCCTTAACTAAAAAAACCCATTGGTTGATCCATGTAAACATCTTCCTCTAAATTTCCATTTAGAAAGGTTGTTTTTACATCCATTTGGTGCAACTCTAAGTCAGAATGAGCTACCAAAGCCATGATAATCCTGAGTGAATCTTTCTTGGAAACTAGTGAGAATGCTTTCTTATAATCAATGTCATTTTTCTGAGTAAAACCTTCAGCAACAAGATGGGTCTTGTAATGTTCAAGGTTGCTATGAAAGTCACGCTTGGTTTTAAAGATCCATTTACACCCACTCTTTTGCAACCTTCGGGCAATTCTACAAGGTCTCATACACTATTATGTTCCATTGATTTGAGTTCTTCTTTCATGGCATTTAACCATTTATCAACATTATCACAATTCATCGCTTGTGAAACGGAAACTGGATTATTATCAATACTCAAGTCATTTTTTAACTCATGTAAATACACCACATAGTCATCCGAAATAACATACTTTCTTTTCCTTTGGGATCTTCTTAATGTTATTTCTTATTATGATTCTATTATTGGCTCATTCTTAACCACGATATTCATTACTTGTTGTTCTTCTTGATTATTATGCGGTTCAACAACAAAAGGAACAACAATTCTTGAAGTAGAAGCACAAGTAAAAGGAACATGTACTTCAACTTCTTTAATCTCCACATTTTGTGAAGTTTTACTCTTACTGGTTTCATTATTCTCAATGAACTGAGCATTTCCAATTTCAACAATTCTTGTACTATGATTAGGACAATAAAATTTATACCCTTTTGACTTTTCTGGATAACCAATGAAATATCCATTGATTGTTCGTATATCCAGTTTCTTTTCTTTTAAATTATATATTCTAATTTCTGCTTGGCAACCCCAAACATGCAAGTGCCTTAAACTAGGTTTTCTTCTTGTCCACAACTCAAAAGGAGTCTTTGAAACTACCGTATTAGGAACCCTATTTAACAAATACATGGTAGTTTTTAAAGCATACATCCACAATGATATGGGTAAAGATGTGTTACTCATCATAGTCCTAACCATGTCCGTTAGTGTATGATTACACCTTTCCGATACACCATTTTGTTGTGGTGTACCTGACATTATGTATTGTGCACAAAAACCACACTTTTCTAGGAATTTAGCAAATGGACCTGGGTGTTGTCCAATTTTATCATATCTTCCTTAATACTCACCACCTCTATCAGACCTGATGATTTTCACCTTTCTGTCTAACTGCCTTTCTACTTCATTAATGAAAATCTTTAAAGCATTTATTGCTTGAGATTTCTCATGTAGCAGATAAACATAACCATAATGCGAATAATCATCAATAAAGGTGATAAAGTATTTTTTTTTACTGAAAGATTTCACATCAAAGGGTTCACATATATCAGTGTGTATGATTTCAAGGAGCTAGCTACTTCTTCTGGCTCCTTTCTTTGTGTGTTTTGTCTACTTTCCTTTAATACAATCCACACAAATATTAAGGTTAGTGAAATCCAAATCTAGAAGGATGTCATTATTTATCAACCTTTCCATTCTTTCTTTGAAAATACAATCCTAAGCGTTTATGCCATAAATAAGCACAACGATCATTCACTAAACTACTTTTAAAGCCAACATTATAATGCAAAGTCATAAATGTTTCAACATATAAATTATCAAGCTTTGATTTATATAAACTATTACAAAGTATATCAAATCCAATCATACATGTATATTTATATAAACTGAAACAACCATTAACAAATTTAAAAGAGTATCCAACAACATCAAGTTTAGATATAGAAACCAAATTCCTAGATATATTAGGTACATAAAGAGTCTGATATAAATCTAAATGATGTTCAGTGTCTAAGAGTAAGCGGTAAGTCCTGACACCTTTCATTAGAACATTTGTTCTATTACCCATAACGACAAATTTTTCATTTGGCCTTATGATTTGGATCGTTAGGAATCCCTGCATTGAATTAGAAATATGAGTGGTACATCCTAAATCAATCCACCAAGTGTTATGTGAAACTTCAGTTAAGGTTGATTCGAGACATACATAAGCAACAAGCTCACCTTCTTTTCGAACCAAGCCATATGCTTCAGACAAATTTTCTGGAAGTGTCCAACTTTCCATAAAAGTATCATTTATTGGATGGATTTTTCTTTTGAATTTTTGAAGAGGACTCAAAAATCTTTAATGGTCATTTTCTCTTTCCATGTTTCCCTTCAATTTTCTTTTTAGCCCTTTGATGACTTACATAATGGATGAAATGTCTTTCTTGATTCTCAAGTCTGGTTTCCTCCTAAACTAACATATTATGCAATTCATGCACATTCCATTTATCTTTCATGGTGTTATAATTCATTTGGAATGGACCATAGTTCATTTGTCGCACAAGAAAACTTTCATCAACCTCCATTCCTAGTGACTTCAGTCTTGCTGTAAGATTTGTCATTTCAACATGTTCATGCATAATATGAGAACCATCAAACTTTATGGTGGTCAAAGTACTCATTAATATCCCAGCAAGAGACTTATCAACAGTTTGGGAGCATTTTTCCACAAGATTCATAAATTCTTTAGCACTTTTAGTCTTAGGAAGCGCATAATTTATGTTTTTTGCTATGCTTAATCACATGAACATAAGATTGAGTCTGTTTGACCTTTCTCAGGCTTTATAATAGGCTTTCTCTTCATTGCTACTATCATCAGTTATAGCAACAGGTTTATCAATTTGTATTGTTAAATCAAGATCCAATACACTAAGATGAAGTTGGACTTGTTCACACCAATAAAAAAAAAATCAATCCATTAAATATTAGAACAAACACAACATGCGAGTGCAACGAAAGAGGGGTAAATACTACAATTATAACACATGCTTCAATTAATATCTTGAATAACATACAATTATATTCAGATAAACATTCAAAGTATATCAATGGTCTCCTTTGGGTGATACATTAATATACAATAA
>JAMLFT010010828.1:0-11553 GCA_026544285.1 Pachyrhizus erosus
TTAATATTATTCTTTAGTTTACTAAAATCATAAATCTCCCTTACCATAATATCTTCATTCTAAGAATTTTTTCCTAAAATTTAAATATCACTTCTTATAATTTCAAATCCTGAAATGAGTTTAAAAAATATCTTTATAGCAGCAAAAATTTTCTAATCTAAGATTATTTTTCTAAATTTTAATTAATTTATTTTAAAAGCAGGACGTTAAAACAATATCTCACTTGAATTTTGATGTGTTTTTAACGAAGAAGTGGTATTCTATTAAAAAAATGGTAGATACATATGTATAAAATATTTGAGAAAGAAATTGGACAAGGCTGTAATCATAACTAAAACAACTCTGAAACATCATGGAAAAAATCTTAGTGGATTTTAAAGGAAGAGAGTTTAGAAATCTGATTATTATATTTTTGTTTAGTGTTGATGAATTTAATAATTGTGTATTTGGTAATTGTAAGTAGGAGGTTCTTTAAGCAACACACTATCAAAAGAATAACTTAAAATTTGTTGAGAAAAGGACTTAATTAAATAGGGGAATAATAGGCCGTTATGTTTAAGTCTGATTTCACCATTTTATTATAAAAACATGATTTTTACTTATTATTGAGAAAATAAGGTGTATAAAACAAAATTTTTGTTGATAAAAAGTGAAAATGAGTATTAACCTTCCTAAACTTTATCTGTTTATAAATGGATTTCTTAAAATTTAATTTTATCCTAATTAATTCTTAAAAAAAATTTCACTTGCAAATAGATACTATGAATTATAATTTTATTTTTATTGATTCTTAAATTTTATCATTTTTATAAATAGATACCTTAAGTTGAATTTCATGTCAATTAATTTCTTAAAATTTAACTTTTTACTAAATAGTTATTTATATTAAATAAGGATTAAATTAATAACAAAAAATAAATCTCAATCAATTATTAGTTTTATTTTTATAAATCACTTTTCAAAGAATTAAAACATAAAAATAGTTAGAATTAAAAATAGAAAATAAAGACTTTTTTTTATTATTCTCTTTTTTCTCAATTCATATGTTTTATATTTTATATATGAAAAAATGAATTATAAAAAAGAAGAAGAAAGAGATTAATGAGTGAATGATGTTTTAAATAAATAATTTAACTTTAATTTAATAAAAACAATTATTTACAAAAAGAAAAAGTTTTAGAGTAAATTAGAATATAAAGTTTAAAGTGTCTATTTAAAAAACGGTAAAATTTAATGATCAATCACAATAAAATTAAAGTTAATTGTGTCTATTTATAAATTAAATTAAATTTAATAATCAATTAGGATAAAATTAAAGTTTAAGGTATTTATTTGTAAAAAAATAAAATTTAAAGTTGTTAAATACTTTTTTCTCTCTTAAAAATAAAAAAATATAAAAACATTTGTGAGAACAAAGGAACAATAATCAAGGAATAAATAAAAACAGAAAAAGTAAGATTTTTAAAATGTAATATGAATAGTGAATTATCCAATCCATTGTTGTAGGCCCAACTAAAAATAAAATTAACATAATAAATGATAGTAACAAAAAATGGTGAAAATACAAAATTGAAATAAATAAAAACCTCTTTGTTAATCATCAGTGTTATGTTGTCCAAGTTTCACGCGAACGGGTTATCAACAATCCCAGCAGACTCAAGGACAACTATCGACATACCCACTCTAAAGTCATTATAAAAGGACAATTACACATTTTAAGGGATTACTCTTACTCTTAAATGAATTTTAAATATATTTTAATGAATAAGCTTTTTATCATTGATGTCATATATCATATACAATTATTAATAAGAGAGGTGAATCCCTTTAAATAAATATCAATACTTTGAGGAATTAATTTCTAATTAAGAAACACCTTGAGTTTACTCAAACATATTCCATGTAACTATTGAAAGTCAACCAGTTGAAGAATCAATTTGTAATTGGAGAACACCTTGAGTATTTCTTTTAAAAAATAATAAAAAGAACTCGGGATGCAACTATAAACGAACCCTTGTCCATTAAAAGATATTTTCATATAGAATATATCAAATAATATTATATAAATAACCTTATGATAACAGTTATAAACTGGTTGGTGGAACTACAAATTCCAATTACAAGTAATTGATCAAGAGTGATAAGAATATATAATAACACACTTTTCATTAAAAATTTTTAAAAATTATAAAATTAAGAGAAAAAAGTTCATTAAATAAGACATGAAACTTAATAAGATTTTGAATAAATTTAAATTAATAAAAAATATGTTTAAAAGAATTTGTTAGAGTGTATTTCTAACAGTTCTATAAATAATTTAAATGATTGTTATTTTCATTTTAAAAAGAAAAATCTTGTCATTTGTCTGCTGCCATTTTTACAGTTGCTTGAAATTAGCTGAGCTCCCATACTTAACTCATATGCTCTATCTAATGTGGTTTTGCTCACAAGACAACACAGAAATCTCACCAGATTCGGAACAGGACCAAAATATCTATAAATTAATCATTTGTCTTTTAAGGTAGGGCCTTTACGCAAAATTAAGTCCGGTTCCAAGGGAAGCACTAAATACTAAAAAATGAAATTACTAAGTACTTAAAAATGAAGTTATGACCTATCCTCGTACTTTAAACTATATTAACATTTTTCTCATTTCAAATTGTTTGAAGGCCCCGCATAATATATGTGTAATCTATATACCAGTTCACAAGTTCTAGTTTATTTTGATTTTCAATTAATTACTAATACAAATGTTTTCTTATAGCGCTTGACACAAGGTTCTCGATCAAAACGAGGCCCTGAACAATTTGGTTTTTGTCGGTACACAGCAGCTAATAATTTTATATATTGCATTTATTTTATTTTCCAAAGAAAAAAGTTAATCATTTTGAGCTGTATTATTATAATTTAAAGTAAGATTATTTTTAAGTTAATCAACATCTCACTACTCACTATTTTGTTTACGGCTTCTTCCCTAATCAGAACAAAGTTTCCTAATAATTAAGAACAACAATCACGTCTCCTCACTTTAGCACATACGAACATGAAACGCACAAAAAATATGCAACCACATACACGAATAATTTTCAGCAATTCACACTTCACATTGGGGATTCATCATTCTCGTAGGGATAATGCGGTCATCAGCTACACAGAAACCATAGGGACTAGCTACTTGTAAAAAGTTTCATTCTATATTAACTAAGCTAGCTACCCAAACAAACCATAAGGATTCATTTATTTGCACACCATTGAACTGAAAGAAACGTAGCTAAACAAACAGGGACTTATTTATTTAGTGGGTTCTGCATGATCATCTGCTTCAGCATTATTTCTTGTGGCATCTTCATCTTGCGTCATTTCTTGTGACTTTTGTGTTGCATTCTGCTCGTCCTGATCGCGAGTGACCAATTCCCTATCAATTATAATGAAAACAAATTAAGGGGATGCGAAGTTCAAAGTTCTAACCCTTTTTCTTTCTTTTCACGTACCGATCTTTTAGAAAGAAAACTAGACACCAACAATTTTCCAGTTTTGGATCTTTTCATTCTAATAACGAAAGAAAAGAGAAACAAACTAGTATAAAAGTTAAAGAAGTGAAGATAACCTGGGTTGTTTTTCTTGAGTAGTCTTTGCACTTCCCTCACCGGAGTCATGGTCCAACAATGTCCGGTAGGGTTCGACGATCTCCGGCGGTGACTTGGCCGGAACTTGAGCATCGTTTATATCACAGCGCTGCTGGCTTTCTTCCCATACAGTGGCGAGGGCTTCAATAAAGGAATAACTGTTTGACCAAGTCAACTTCCCATTCTTCCCTTCCTCATCTTCGGATCCATTCATATTCTCCTTCCTTTCACTCATCACACTCTCTGTCACTTTGCTTTGTTCTTCTTTAATTATCTTTAAGTCTCTGTAACTGCAATTTTATATACTACGCTATCTCATTCTAACCGTTTTAACTGATTTTCTTCTCGCCGTACCATTACAGCTGTCAACCTAACTACCATGCATGTGCGCACGTGGGTTTCATAATTTAATTTCTACTCCTATCATCAGAATATATCCTCTTTCAACAAATTAAGGGAGTAATATTATTTTCGTTTTACAAAACATTAAATGAGTTAGTGTGAATTTACAGAGTTAAAACATAACTTAAAGTTTTAAGTATTTAATTTTTTTCATAGATGACAAGCTCTTGTCATGAAAACCCTCATTTCAATATAGAATCGGATTAAGGCTATGGTTGACACTTTATTTATCTAGTTTTTAGTGTTTTTTTTTTATTAGCTAAAATGCTTATTTGACTTTATTAGTGATAGCTGGTAAGTAATTGTTCTAGTAACTTGTAAGTTTTTTAACACACTATTTTAAGTAATATTTTTTTAAAATACTAATTTTAACTTTTTGTATTTTATTCTCTTTTTTCTTTAAAATATTTATTAAATTTAATTTTACCCTTTCCTACATATGATATGATTTTATTACATATTTTTTTGTTTCTCTTATTCTAGTTATAAGAAAGGGTTTTATAATTTTTATTTTTTTACATTGGATAGGGTTTTTTATTTTTACATTTTTATTACATAAGATATTGAAAATGATAAATAATAAGTTTATTTTATTATTATTGTTATTATTATTATTATTGGATAATTTTATATTGCACTTGTTATTTTATCCATTATATTATTTATCATATTTATTTTATTATTTAAATATTGTACTTGAAGATATTGATATTGATAAATAATAGATTTATTTTATTATTTTTTGAATTTTATATATTATATTCTCTCTTTTATATTTCTAAGACCTAATTATCTAATTAATCAAGATTAAGAAAAATGATTAATTTAATTAATTAGCAATAATTTAGTCTAATAATAATTAATGCAAGAGACATTATAAATTCAGCCTTATAAAAAGGAACAAACATCACTTTTAATTTAATTTTATAAATAAAAATAGAAAAAATATTAGTTATTTAATTATTACAATATTTACATTATTTTTAATATTATGCTTCAAGATTAACAGTATAATACACAATATAAAAAATTTATAAATTAAAATTAAAATAATAGAAAATTAATTAAAATAAATAAATTTATATTTACCTCAAGTATATTTTATCAATAGAATAAAATCAATTTTTATATAAAATATCATATAAACATATATATTTCTGTTATTTTAAATTTATTTACTATTTCAAAAAAATATTTTACTAAACACTTATAATTTAATAAACTACTTTAACAACTTTCAACTATTATCAACTTTCAAATACTAGCTAATATTTCAATTTCCAGTAGGGTTTTTTTTTTCACTACTTTTGCAAACATAACCTACAACTTGAGTCTTTAACATATAGATTTAGTTGTCCTATAGGATATAACTTTTTATATTATTTTAAGCTAGTTGACGTTATATCAAATTAGCGTATATATAATAGTTTAACTTTTCATGTTACATGCGATTTAAAAATTATTTTATTTCACTAAATATCTTGAATATAGAATGTATATATATAATATTTATAAAAATTTCATTACAAATAATATTAACTAAGTACATATATAATTCAAATCTAACAACTTACATTTTCATTTGCACAAAAAATAATTGTTAGAACAATTTTTGTGTGTGAATGATCATGCACTAGTGAAAACAAAAAAGACCCTCTAAGATAGCTGTGTACCAAGAATAAAGGTAACTGACATAAAAATTCACAGCACAGCAGATCTACAAGACCGATCAAGTGCCCACTTGACCATCTATCTTAGAATGTGTCTTTCAGTGATTATTAGAAAAATTATTCATTATAGCATTATTCCATCTATAAAATAATCACGTGAGCATTAATATGTTATCAAGTTTTAAACGTAGAAACGGTCATGAATAGAATTGAGGTTCAACAAAAGCATAGGAAACAATATGTCATAAAGGCAAAAGCATTGAGGTTTGTTATTAAAGTTTGAAAATTCAAAAGTGAATTAATCTGTTTGATATAAAAATTTTAAAATGCAGGAGTGAAATAACCGCAATATTATTTATCAATTTGAAATAAAAAGATTAAATCAATTAATTAAATAATTTTTAAAAATAATAAAAACTCTATCAAGTAATTAAATATAAAATAGTCGACTAAAAAAATATACCGGTGTGAAATTTTGGAACCAACTATTTTAAAAAAAAAAAGTTGAAATTCTGTTATTCTTATCATATCTCGTTTTGGGTTATATTTGAAAATTGAAACTATTTATTAGGGCATTGACTAAAAAGTTGAGTAGGATTTTGAATTTATTTCAAATCAGAAAGAGAGTGAGAAAAGAAGATGAAGAAAAGGTCAAAATGACTATTTTGTTCCTAAGGCAACAAAATTATTAAAATACTCTTGAGCAAAAAATTTGAAATTTTTGCCATTTTTTTTATCTAAAATTTTTGAAAAAAAAAACTTACAAAGGTATCTCTAACCTGTATCAGATGTTTTATCATAAATTCAAAGAATTTCATAAAACTTATTTTTAAAATTACCAAAATACCCTTATAAGAGAAAATTTGAAATTTTGACCCCTTTTAATCAATGAATTAGGGAAAAAGTTATCAGAATATGTTTAAGTATAAGCCTACGATATCTCTACCATCTTGTAAATTTAAGAATCCTTAAGAATAAAATTTTATATCAAAATGACCAAAATAACCTTAGGTTCTAAAAACACAATTTTATTATTGTTTGGTCATTCCAAACTCAAGAAAAATGGTCTAAACCCTTTCTATCATTACCAAGAACTATCATGAAAATTTATGAGCTAACAATCTAAAGGAAAAGTCTTTAAAGAGTAAAATTTTATAAAATAACCAAAATGCCCCTATGTTACAAAATAAATTTTTATCACTATTTGGACCTTTTAAAATATAGGGAAATAGTTTTAAATATTAGGAACCCATATTATAAAGTATGAGTTTAAATGTGAAGCAGGAATCCCTAAAAGGACATACTTTACAAAATGACCAAAGTACCCTACTTAAGAAAATTTCTAAAAACATTCCTTTCTTAGTAAAATTTTCCAAACTAAGACTATTAGAGATTCAAAACCTTCTATACTTACTTTTTTCACATAAATATAAAGATAAAAAGCGATTATGGAGGGAAACGTGTAAAATGACCATTTGCCCTTGCCTTGTTATTTGAATATAATGTATGTTGTTGATTATTGTGATAATTGATTATGTATTTAAATGTGTTGGATTGATGATTTTATACCTCCACTATTAGTGGAAGGTAAGTATTCTTGATGATTGTCCATCTAAGACAGTAAATTTTGAATTAACCTTTGGATAGATGATGAATTAAGAAATGCTCAAACCATGATGACCTAGTCTAGAACGACTATAATATAAAGATGGATGTTATCTATGGATACCTAAACTTGTCATCAGTACCAAGATATAAATGAACAGTGGAGATAATAAATGGAATAAGAAAGGTAGAAAAAAAAATTGAAAACCTTAACGAGTGAGAATTAAGCATGGAGAATGCAATGGTTGACCACAAAAGGTACTTTAGGAATGTATACAAGCTCTAGTGAGACCTTGGGGGTAGATAAGGTACCAAGTTGTGAATCGCTCAAAGTGAAAAGGGTGTCACAGAACTGACTTGACATCCCCGACAAAGCGGAACATTACTAAGATTCGATTAAGAATGTCCTGAACCAAGTACCAGACATGATATGTACTCCCGATTGTCAACCAAAGATTGCAAATTGGATTATTAATGATACGTTTGTGTAACCACTCTAGGTGTTAATAGTATTGGAGGGTGCAAAGAGACCCAAAGCGAATAGAAATTTTAATTAGGCGCGCACGATGAGATGAGAGCATACATTAAATAAACCACCATCTATTTAAATGTATGTGTCAATAAGGATAAATGACTCACTCGTACACCTCCTACCTTTTCAGAAACCAATGAAAGATGATTTTCAACCATTATTTCACTTGACTATAATACCCTTGGAAGGAAGATGGACCTATGACAAAGTCCAAGGAGATGACAGATTCGCGAGGTACGTTTGATTTGCTTTCAAACCTGCTAATATTGTAGTTCTCTATCAGTTTCATCATATAGACTTAGCAGTTATCTTATCTCAAACTTCACCACCTAGATTCGCTGGTGTTCCAGCCATGCAAAGATGACCTCAAATCCTTCAACCGCCTCATTCCTCCATGGGGTCAATACAAGTCAATGATCCAAACAGAAGAGAAGACTCTATAGAAGAAGAACATCCTTCTGAAGGATCTAATTAAATCAATTTAGTACTGGAGAATGATTAAGAAAATATTTTATTTAGTTATCTAGAATATTATAATGATGTAATAATAAATTTATCTATGACTTTATTTTGTTTAATTAAGTTGCAAGAACTCAGAATGAAGTTATATGGATTGATGTTTTGTTGTCAAATTGTAATTCCCCTAACGAGTGAAGGTTTTCTTTAAATTTTACTACGCTAAAGTGATTTGAACATAATTTCCTAATTATTAAAAATATATAAAAAGGGGAGTTACAAAGATGCATTATAATACTCACATACTTTAAAAGAAAAATATTTAACCTATTCTATAATTTAGTATGAGAGGAAATGTCAGTGTACTCACATATTTTAAGTAAGGATAATGTAATATACTTTTAACAGTGTTAAGTGTTAAGTGAAATTAATTAAATTATATATTATATATTTTGGCATAAACAATAATAATATAATATTTATATTTCTAAAAAACTATCATTTACTTTAAATATTTAATTATATTTTTTCCTCTAGTTAAGATAATTTTATGAATTTGATTCTTTCATTTTTTTTAATTTAGTCCTCTCTAATTATTTTAATTGTGCAATATTATTTGTCTATTTTTATTTAGTATTGTATTAAAATGCAGGTATCACACTTTACTGTCTTGTAAGTAATTATATTAAAACTTAGATTTCAAACTAATCAATAAATCAAAATTACACATTTAAAATAATAAAAATTAAATTAAAATAGTACTCTATTGGCAACATGATTATAGTAAAAGAAAATAAAAAAATATAATATAAACTTAAATAAAATATAAACATCAATATGTTTTTTTCCTTCAAATTTAGGATATATTTTTTTAATATGTCAAATTAAAATTTATATTTTTTAATCTTTTAAATTTATAAAATGTTTCTTTTCGTCCCTCTTAACCTGTTTTTTACAATTTAAAAATATAATTTATGATCATTTTTATTAAAAAAAATATTTTTAAATTTAAAAGACTAAAAAATATACATTTAATTTGAGAGACTAAATAGATATATTTTTAAATTTAAAAAACTAAAACCTATTTAAATCTAATATTGGTCAAGAATTAACAATTTTGTTTTCCCTTAATTTCCTCCCTTAGTTTATCATACAAGATTGAATTAGGCTAAAAGGTTATAGTTCATAGAGATTGATTTAAAGGTGATAAGTTTGATCATGCATAACATATTATTTTTAACTATTTCACAGTTTCATGAATTAAAAGAAATTGGTCATTGATAGATAATCAACTTCCAAATAGAGTGATCAATTTTCATTTAACAATACAATGCAATGAAACAATTTAGTTGCAATAAACCTTAAGAATATTTAAATAAGAAATCAAGGTATATTGAATTTAAATACATCATAGCCTTAACTAAAAAGCTCTAGCTTGTCATAGGCACAAGACAACAAAAAGCAATTAACATAAGTATAAGGATTACAAAAGGGGAAGAAACTTTACAAGAAAGTGATCATATAATGAACCCAATACTCTTCCCAAGCTTAGTTCCTTTGAAAAATATTGTGTCTCATTCAACATTCTATTTTTTCTCAAATAAAGTAAAAGATAAAAAAAAAAATCTAACTTCTTTTTCCCTATTTATAATATCAAAGAACCACGCTACTTAAGAAAGTTAACATACTTGTGCTATTTGGGTGCTAAGGATTTGAACTTAAATTCTAGATTGTTATTCCTTATAGCACGCTTGTACTGAGAATTAACACAACCATGCTAAATTGACTATGGTCGTGCTCAGAAGCTTTTGACGTTGAACACCTTTTTAGCAAAATCAAGCATGATTATTCTTTAAGTTAACATGGCCATGCTTAGAATCCTTTCACATTGAGCTCTTTTTTAGCCAAAATCATGCACGACCTACTCTAAGTTAGCATTGCCATGCCCTTTCACAAAGAGTTCCTCCTTAATTGCATGACTACTTGTTATCTACACATCTTAACAATACCCATGAGTTTGGTCACAAAAACACATCAATAACAATAAAAAGAATTAAAAACTCTTAGTATTTCTCATTCAACAAGAAATTAATCATGTGCATGTAATGCAATGTACCAAACTAACTCTAAAAATAGCCTAGGGTCAAATACTATCCAAAAGAAGCACCGTCAATATCAATTCCTTTAGAATAACACTCTTCCATTAGAGTTATGTCATTTAGTGACTAGTCTAGGATCATAAAATAACCAACTTTTAAATTACACCTTGACTCATAGGATCAATATGAGCCAAAAGGGTTTTCACACCAAGATTCTATTCATCCCTAAGGTCCATGCTTATCCTTTTACAAACCTCTAACATCTAGATTCATGTCTATCTTCCTCTCTACACATACCATATCAATATCATGATGCATGCCAACACACAATGCACATATACAAGTTCCTTTGGACTTACTTTTCTTAATTTGTGAATCTAATTATTGCCTCTCACAAGTTAGGTCTCTCACTAATAATACAACACCTAAGCTTATTCTCGTCTCTCATTATGTTTAGTCACATCCATCATCACACCTTTCATAATATACACTTACATACATATATAGGTTCAAGAAATTAAACATCATTCACACTCATTAGGGTTTTATAGCATATTGTCACATTCTTTCCTATGTAGCTACAACCTTTGATGAATGTAAGCATAATATATAAACTTATATTAACCATATCAAGTTGATTTTTACCTTGTTTTAAAGCCAAGAAAATCATCTACAACTTCTATGTTGACATCAAAATCTACATTGATTGATTGTTTTGCCTATAATTAGGAAGAACATGAATTTATTGACTAACCTTGTGTTAGATATTTTTCTCTACTTCGGCAAGTGTACCGATTCAATTGTAGTATAGTCCTTTTTCAAGTACGAATGTCGTACCCACAAGGAACAGTTTCAGTAAAAAAATTTATGTTATAGATCTCTCTGAGTATAAATCAAATGAATAATGGTTTAGTTTAAATTGGGAATTGAATTTTCAAAATAATTTTTTAGGTAAACAAAATATGAATTAACAAAAGGTTGATTTTTAAAATTTGAATGATGGGATTTGGGATTGAACGTATTCTATCTTACTCTCTTGTATTTTATATTTCAAATCACATACAATTCTCACAATACTTATTCTTAATATCACATTCTAAATCATTCACACTGATTCCTCACGTATGAAATTCTAGAGATAATTTGCTAAACACTAATTCCTT